>JAPYZI010000536.1:0-48806 GCA_030523105.1 Ophioninae sp. A BG-2022a
CCAAATGTCTTCCGATATCATATAAGAAGCGCAGTCTACGACCTTTTGAAATATCGTGATTTTTGAGATTTCGGGAAAACGGGCCCGGGAGGTCGAAAATTTTTTTTTTCGTTTTTAACTTCTTAAAAGGGTATATTTAATCGGAAATTTTCTGCCAATTACAAATATGCCCGAGTTTTTGCCGAAAGTACGAAATTAGACTGGGAAAATGCATAAAACGTTCCTAAAATATTTTTTTTTACATTTTTTCCTGCTGCAGCTTACGGTAGCTATCGTAGCGACGGAGGTTACGAATTCGCGAAGTGAACAAGTGACAAGTGACAAATTGAAAAATATATTGATACTTCGAAAGGATGCAAGCGCAGTCGGTAAGAACAGAGAATGCGAGCCGCCAGTGAAAAAATCGTTGAACTGAATTGCCTTTACGGTCCATAAGATTTTGAACTCTGGTCATGGTAAACACAATCTGCACAAATTTTTCTGCATATACACAATAAATTTGATTCCCATCGGTTGAATAGTATGGGATAAATGGAATTTTAAAATTTCGAGATGGCTAGGAACGTGTTCGTCATTCCCTTAA
The DNA here is from genome assembly GCA_030523105.1 of Ophioninae sp. A BG-2022a. Classification (NCBI taxonomy): domain Eukaryota; kingdom Metazoa; phylum Arthropoda; class Insecta; order Hymenoptera; family Ichneumonidae; species Ophioninae sp. A BG-2022a. The sequence goes on from JAPYZI010000536.1 coordinate 584, forward strand.
AACTATATTTCTGCAATTTCTTAAAAATCTGGTATAGCATTTTAAAAATTATGAGCTTTTTCACGATTTTCAGCACTTTGAAAAATTGTAAATGTTTTTTTTCTTTCAAAACAAAACTAAAGCTTCTGACGTCCTTTTTAAAGATCTTGTCCACTGAATCGTGAAAACAACGATTTTACAAAATAAAGAGTGCGATAATGCAGTGCGAAAATCGTGAACAAATCAAAATTTTCAAAACGACCTACCAGGTGCAAAAGGAATCGCAATGATAAAAATGAAGAAGGAAAAGAAAGCTGGCTTCATCCACTTCAAAACGCCGTTTGCCAAAATGACGGAGGATTTTTTTTCGCCGAGGTATTTAATTTTTTGTCCGAATAGACGATTTGCTGGTTGTCTAATTCTTTTGAATCGAACTGTATACGTATTCGCAGCTCGGGTACAGCACGAAAGAGAAATTTATCGGTTCTGGCGAAAGCACATTAGTTTTGGCGCGAGGAGGGTGTATCACGTGGCTAAAGAGGCACCGGGGAACGAGAGGAATAGGCGAATATAATTGATCGACGGTTATCGACGTCCAGCTGCTCCGGATTATCTTTTATGGTTCTTTCAACGATTCGTGGCAAAGGGGAACGTGTGAGTTATCGGATTGGCCATTAACGAGAACGTTTCTGTTTCCTCCTGATAGAGATTTTTCGATTTTGAGGAAAAAAAAACAAAAATAACGTATTCTGGGTCCGTAAAGATTTATAGTCGTTTGATTTGGAATTCTTTTCTTTTTTGGATCGTCCTTCGAAAGACGACTTGATCAGCTGATATTTCGCTCGGAAATTGACGTTCGTAAATTTGGTTTCGGTAATTATGCAGAAGTGGGGCACCATCGAATTTAAACAAAGAAGCTGTGTAATATTGAAAGCGCATTTTTTTGTCACTTCTAATAGTGGGTGTATATTTGTGAGTGGTTATTATATTCAAATTTAATTAAAACTTTTATTTTCAGATTTAATTTGAATTTTTTATTTCAAATTTAATAAGAGAGGGGGACTTGCGATTTGACATCGGCACTACTTAGGCGCCAAAATGCGTTTCCTCAGAACTTCAAAACCACATAACTTACGGAAATAATAACAAAATTCGTAGTCTCTCCCGATTTAAATTCACTAGACCTAGGGAATTTCACTAGACTTATCGGCACCAAATACGCGAGGTGGCCCACTTCTGCACAATTACTTTGTTTTCAATTCATTGCAAAATTATGCAAAATTCGGTTTGTTTGCAATTTTCTCGCACTTGTACAGCTCGTGTTTTTACCCCTTAATTATGGTTAATACGAAGTTAAAAAACATCTAAAAATATCGTAAAGAGCTAGGATGCGGAGGATGCAAAAAATCTAGATTAAAAAATATCCATACTCAACTAGTCTCGCTGTAAAACGTTTATTAATATTAACAATAATTATTATTACCATAAATATTGATAATAACAATAAAATAATTGTTTCTGTTATTTTATTATTACGAATGTTATCAATAAACGATTATTATTAATGTTATCAATATTAGTGATAATAATAATGAAATAATAATTATTAATAATTAATATCGTTCTAAAAAAATTTCGTTTTCGTACATCAAAAGCTGGGCAAGTTTGTAATGCTTTTTTAGTTACCCCAAATTGTCCCTGTCCGTTGGACGGCATCTTCGTGTGTGAAGAATGGAAACGTACGAATTTTAGTGTAATGTTGTTGCGTTGGACGAGGAAGAATTTTAATTACAGAACAAAAAATTAAACTCTATTTACACGTTTCAATTTTGAAAAAAAAAAAAAAAAAAAAACTTATTTGCTGCTCCGTAACTTTGAGCAATCAATAATTCATTTGTTCTTTTTTTGAATAATGAAATCCTCGCTACTTCTTTCACGACTTGTAAAATGAAAAAATAACTAAGAACACTTTTTAAAATTGTTTTTGAAAGTTTTATAATCGACATTTGGAAAAAATATTTTGGTTGCTAGAAAAAAGTGATAATAAAATACAAAATGTTTCGTTTTTTTACAAATCGAGTCTAATAGTTTGAATTTTGAACAAATCTTATCAATTCGCAGCTGTGTAAGTTTTATCAACCAATAATTAATTTTTCCTTCTTTTTTTCAAAACGAGTGTGATAGTTTAAACTTTGGAAAAAAGTTTATTAGTTTGTTACTGAGTGAGTTTGACCAACCTGGTTGACGCTCTTTTGCTTAATGGCATCGAGGGGCAGCTTTTCCTTGACGTAATGGAGGTTCAGTATTTCTTTGAGACGTTCTTTGTTCTGCTTAATGTGACGTACACCCTCCGCCTCCCAAGCAGCGTTGCTGGGTGCGAAAAGAGTGATGTTTCGTAGATTCGTCAACTTCTGCATAAATCCATCATCGAGATCCTTTATGACCTTGTAAAACTCGTAAACCGGTCCGTCCTCCTTATCCTAAACAAACGATGTTCAATGAATTCTATTATTGGCAGGACTTCGAAAGACGATATTTCTCTTCTAAGGCATTGAAGATTATGATCTTCAAAATAAATGAGGAATAAAGCAGGTTAAAAGGTCACCGCACAGGATTAAACGGAAAACGGCTATTTCGTTGTCTTTTTTATTTTGGAAATTAATTAATTAATTTTCTAATTATGTTTATTTATTTTGTAATTATTTAATTAATTTTTTTATTATTTTGTTTTTATTTTGGAAATTTTGTATTCAGGCAAATAGAAATTGTTTAAGTTTGATTAAACAGCGAATTTCGTATAATGTGAATTTTTGTTTTCCATAGCAACATGTTTATATAATAATGCTATTATTTAATAATTTCAATATCATTAATTTTGAATGAAATGAAATTATTGTTATTAACACTTAATTGATTAAATTTATACTTTATTATTATTGCTGATAAAAGAAAATAAATGTAATTGTAGAATGCAATTTAAATATAAATTATTTAATTACATTGATATAATAGTTTAAGGTAATTATTCACGTAAGTTTTCGAATTACTTTAATATCATTAATAATAAATTTAATTAAATTGAATTATTTTTAACGTTCCATGAAAATATTTTGGATTAATCAATTGATTATTTTTCATGTATCAAGTCATTACATTACATTGAACGTGAACATTTTTTGAGGTTGGTGAAAATTGATATTGGACGATTATTAATTCGCGATTATTAGTTCATAAGGATTTTGGATTCATTAATTAGGAAAATTGTAATTGGATGATAATTAACTAGAATTATTATTAATGACAAGATTAGTCGTAGAGTCTTGGACTGTTCAACGTCACTACAATTGCAATTCTGAAAAATTCTTCATTTCATTCATCACCGAGAGAAACATTGCAGTGGGCCAAAAAAAACCAATGTTGAAGCTGAAAAACTCGTGAAGAAACCTTAACACAAAGGGATCTGCAATGAAAGAAAAATTCCTCGATTTCGCGTTACGTTGACGATCATTTTCGCGATCCCACTTATTTTTCTCGGTGAGTGATTACAACAGTCCGGACCTATCGTTAATCTCCTGCTACTGTCCTTGAGGAACGCCAGGAAGAATGCCCAAAAAGGATCAGCTAAAGGATTAATTGTTCTAAGCCAATGAAAAAAAGTGTCAACAAAAAAAATAACGCTATATCAGTAAAAAACTACTTTGGGATTGGGAAACTCAACATTTTTATCCTACTTTCCATTTGTAAACAAAAAAAATGTAAATCCGTCCATTACGACATTTCGAATGGTCGATTCTTTCTTCGAGACTCTGAAATTCGAAGATCGTTAATTAACGATCGAATGGAAAAAAAAAAAAAAACAAAAAGAAATCAAACTTTTTTTTTCCATCTTCGTTTTGGGAAAGTTAACTCAAGTAAACTTTATGCCACTTTGATTTTTATCCCTCGGTGGCGACGATTCAATTGTTTATCTTTTATCATCTTTTCTTTTTTTTTTCATAGTTTTGTTGAATTTGTTCGAGCAAGTACTTACGATGTCCTACACGACATGCAGAGTCCAATAGAGACATGCAAAGCACCACAGAATAACATCATTGAGTCAATATAAAAGTCGATTTTCACATATTGATAATAAATTCGTGAATAATAATTACGTGTACACACCCACGCACACGCATAAACACACACACAAACACGTATAGTATTTATTGTCTGGACAAGTTATCGTTTGCGTTCGCTCCGTTGGAATGGAACAAAAATCTTAATTTTTTTTATTCTCCCCTGAATATTTTTGGTAGATCGAAGAATCGAAAATAGTTCGAGCAATTTTTTTGTCATTAAAATGGAAAATAAAATTTTAGATGGAAATGAGGAATTAAAAAAAATAATTAAAATCATATTATAAATAATGGAAAATCAATTAAAAGTAAAAGATTTATAACATTGAAAAATAAGAATAAATGATTTGTTTCGTTCCAGCGATGCAAACTGCAACACCATTGAATTATCTGAATTCGACAAATTTCATTATTTTGTTTAATTTCGAGGGACCTTTTTGCCATTAAAGTTAGAGGTTAAATTTATTAACACTAGGATCTGGATAATATGTTAAATTAATTTAAACGTCTCTAAATTATTGATTTTTTTTCGTGGGAGTATTTTTCAGAAATAGCTAAATTTCTCTTCAACCTGTTAATTAATTCGGCTTATTTTCGGCACATGCTGGCATTACCACTTTTAATACGAAAACGCGAGGAGTATTGCTTTCACTATTTCTTAGTATTCATTATTCCTTAATCCCCTAGAGTACGATAGGGGGTGCCGAATTACAATTCATCATAGTTTCAACATGTACGGGGATTAATAATGAATTTTACTTTTGACAGTTAATATTTAATTGTTATCTCGAAGTGAAATATAAATATCGAATGTTCCGCTTCAATAAATGCGATTTTGCTTCCATCTGCGGATTTAAATATCCCTCCAGCTTTTTGTGTCAATAGACATCGTTCGCTCGCTAGAAACGCCAGTTGAAGCCCAATTAATATTCGAGTGAAATTGAACTGCTCCAAATACGTAATTCTACGTCATACGATTTTCCATAATTTATAACTCTTTTAATGGAACATGGAGATTGCATTATTTAATGGCAGAATTAAATGACTCAAGTGGAAAAGGATATTTCGGAAATAAAATATTTTCATTCGGCACGCCCAGGCGCGCAAAATTCATTGGGTTTTTTCGTATCCTTTTTTTATGTATTTTTACTCGCCTACATTAAGACAAAAAAAAACTTTCGCTCAAAAACAACAAAAAGTTTGTCGAAAAAAAAAAAACGAAAAAAATAAACATTTGGTCGAAATCAATGGAAAAACAATGAAAAAAAAGAATATCATCTGCTGGAAAAACAACGTAAAGAAAAAAAAATGTTTGCTCGAGATACAACGAAAAAAAAACGTTTAATTAAAAACCGACAGGAAGAAAAGTTTACTCGAAAAACAACGAAAACAAAACAAAGTTTTTTTGTAAACACGACGACAAAAATCTATTGACTATCCACACGTGTAAATATTATTTTTTAATTAAAAAAAAAAAAAGAAAAAGAAAGAGAAAGTCTATCAGCTATGCAGAGGCGATTGGACTGAATAATTCGCGAGTTGTTTTTTCGCGCTAGAGCTACGACGATTATTCTGAAATTTTACACCGAGCACAAATGCAATTTTCGTGAATTGCGTGTAAAAAAAAATGAAGAAAAAAACAATCTCCAAATATTTCATCGACGGTTGGGCTTGTTCAAGATTAAATTTTCGTACCTTGATTCACTACGGACTGAACCGTTTTAATTTTCGTTCGTACGTACGGATATATATATATATATATATATATGTTATTCGGTATACCATAATAACAAGAATGCGGAATAAAATGACATTTGAAGACGAATACGCGATTGATCGAGTGGAATGGAAAATGTTAATAATATCAATGACGAAATGTATCGTTCGGATGACATTAATGTTATTCATCGTAATGCAAAAATTTATTCATGCTCATCATTCGGAAATACGATTGAGCTTTCATGAGCGGGGGGGGGGGGGGGTGGAAAAAAATCGTCGATTTTTATGAGAGAATGGTGCGAATAATTATGACGGTTTTTGTTTTGTTTACAATGAACGAAAATTCGTTTCTGTGCTCACGTGCGATCGCGTGCAAGTGTGCTTTACACGTTTGATTTTTCATGAAATTATCATGCGACGTTTTCGAGTGCAACTGAGCTTTCGCAAATAAATAATTAATCAAATGCGTGCACTGGGATTTATTCAACCGTATTTCAAAATGCAGTCAAATATATATATGTGTATAAATATGTAAATATTTGATTTTTTTGCGTTATGAGATGAGTACGTGGCCAAACATTTCGTATTAAACAAAGCTTTAATGAGAGCTTCGAAAAAAAAAAAAACAAGAACGAACATTTTCAGAATCGTTTTTTGTGCAATCGAAAATTCGTCAGGACGACGTTTCCATCGTTGGCACGAAACGATTTTTTTTCTTTTTTGACGTTTTTATTTCCCGTTTATCAAAAGCTTTTTTTTGAAAATAGAGCACGGGGATTTTCGATAAAAAAAAAAGTGGGAAAAAATATTGAACCATTTTTTAAAGTGACGGAAAAAAAGTATGGAAACACTTTTCAGTGACTTCAAAATGAAAATCGGAAAAAAATCGACGATTGGCAGGTAGTTGATTTTCGTTCCTTTTCGACGATGCGCGGTCCAACGTTATGAAAATTTCAATCGATTCTATTCGCGGCAGAAAAATTCGATGCACTTTCGTGTTCAGGTTTTGTGAGCTTTTTGATGCTTTCGTTTCGAATCATTTCGAACGATACTTTTTACGTAACGTTTTTTTTTTCAACCAATATTTTGTTGTTAAAAAAGAAATAATAATATAAATATAATTCAATATCAATATAAATATACCATTTTTTGTTTAAAAAGTAATGAAAAATCATAAAAGTAAACGACTTTGTAAAAAATTACAAATTTTTTTTTCACAAAGTCGTTTTACGATAATCGTATTTTTTTTTTTTTCATCGTTTCGTGCACGTTGGAGTGCTCAGGGAGAATAATATCGTAAACAGGTGAGAAGACTTCGTTACGAGGGGATTTCTGAGGTTTTTTACGTGCGTGGTTCTCTCCTATCGTGTTCGAGTTGACGTGCACTTGCACACGCGAGTACATGCGTAGCTTCATTATTACTTTCCTCCAGGCCCCTATTCGGGTCGTATCAAACGTTCGTATTGGTTCAATATCGGGGAGTATCGCAGGCAAAAATTGACGATAAAGTTTCATGGCTTTTCAACCCATAGTCGATTTTTTTCGTTTTTCATTTTTTGGTCTTCATTTTTTAATTTTCTCATCGAGCAACATTCGAGTATTTCCAATCAAAGATGTTTTCTAGACTTTTCATCTGCTAATCGAAGCCTTGTATTCGAGTCCTGTTTTTGTACGTTTAAAGCGTGCATAAATGTATGATCATTTTTTTGTATGCCTTTCGAGAGTACACTCATTGATCGTAAAAAAGCTTACGTCAATATCTTTATTCATAATCTCATTTTAAAAATCTCAAAAATAGCATAGTTTTTTTTAATCAAAAGTATAATTCGTCAGGTCAAAATATCGATTTTTTTCTTCCATAAATCACATCGAAAACATGACTCTATGGTCCAGGCATAGCAGATTAATAGTGAAACCGTATATTTTATTGTGAATTTTATACAATGAATTTCAAACGCATTTTTCTTACAGTTAGTTTGGGTTTGTTAATAAACAAGTTAATACAATTTTAACGACATTAACTTGTTAAAATATTAATAAAAGTGTTTATAAAAATGATATACAATTTCCGAATTGTTTTTGTTTTTGTCATTGTTATCAACTCGGATGACAATGACGTTGAGTATTTCGCACGAGTCTTTGACGTTTGACAGGCTTCGCTCCTGAACAGCCGTTCGGCGTGTTTATTTTCATCGGCTATTTCCCATTTAATTTATCTCGATGATATTCGCTTTCTCTCTCTCTCACGGTGTCACTTTTCCGATCTATTACAAAAGCCTTTCATCGGCAACGGGAGTCGAAGAAAAACGAGACCCGTGTTATAGGTTCACTCGAAACAATTTGCATGAAAAAGCAAGCCATTCAATTTTTAATCAACGATCCTGCTATGTTTGCCTTTTTTCGGTCCTTTTCTTGTTCACCGGCTCTTTCTCTTCCATCATCGTTTCTATCCAGGCGAAAACGCTACCCCCCCCCCTTTTTCACTCTCGTAAACGCGAATTGCCGAACTCCTTTTTCATCTATATATTTTGCCAAACGATTTTACCCTCCAGTCTTTCATAGCCGGAATTGTATCTTCCTTTTTTTTCTTTCTTTCTTTATTTATTTAACTTTTCTTTTTTTGTTTTTTTTTTTTCAATATTTTTGAAGCTTTTTTCCAATACTTCATTTATCAGGAATTTCCACCTGCCATCCCAACTTTTTCCTAAGTTTTTTTTTTGCACTATGAATGTACCGCGATAAACAAAGGGAATATTGTTTCATCTCGAAGCAATTTCAACGCGAGGAGTACCACTCGCTTTCCATTTTTAAAGTCAATAGAAAACAAAGAAGAAAACCTAACAAAAAGAAAAATCTAACCTTAAATCCTGCTTCGACTCGTAATAATATTGAAACTTTCAACAGTGAATAAAATGCGTTCGGAATTCGTGTTCCTTTTGGTAATTATGCAGAAGAGGGCCACCCTGCCAATTTCGGCGTCAAATTTTTTTTTTTTTCTTACAAATGTCTTCTTTAGGTCACTAGTATATTTGAGTCGAGAGAAACTGAGATTTTGTTATTATTTCCATAAGTTATGGGGTTTTTATGTTTTTAGGAAACGACAAAATAGGGATTTCGTAAATACATTTTCGGGTATTTCTGTTTTTTTCGAGCAAATTCGCTAGTACCATTTTCCTCTATCTGATTAAATAAAAAATAAAAAATTCAATGAAATTAATAAAATAATGCTCACTTAAATACCCCCTTAAAATTAACAAATAATAAGTACCCACACACACTATTAGAGGTAACAAAAAATATGGTTTTTCAATATTATATAGATTTTTCAAATTTGGCGGTGCCCCACTTCTGCACAATTATCTTTCTTATTAATGGGCTTGAAGTTTTCGGAGTTGAAAATCGACGAATATTTTTTTCTAATTCCGCTTTCTGTTTTTTTTTTTTAATAAATACAAAATCTTGAAAAGTATTCACACGATTCTTGTAGAGACCACTGAAGAGAATCGTGAAATAAAAAACGAGTAAAGAAATATATAATTTTCGTTGAGCTCCAACTACGCAAACTTCGAAGTCGTCGTTTTCAACGGTATTTTCTTCTCGTCGTAAAAATAACGTTGGGCTGAAACCACCTCATGAATTATCCTAGTTTCCTCCCGGGACTTATAAACGAGGTCTCTGGATCCAGTGCACTCCTGGTTAGTGGCGAAAGGTCAGAGAATAACACGGTGTGGCAGGAACAAATAGGAATGATAAATGACAAGTAAAAAAAAAGCAAGAAGTCAAGAAATAACGGTAAATTCAGCAAAGGAGATATAAATGAGTTTGTTGGGTTGCTCAGGTACGTGTAGAAGACCGACCCAACCTAACAAATTTTCGAATACATTTTTCTCAATGGCTTCAATAAAGTTTTCGATAAACGAAAATGGTTTTTCGTAAATTTTCAAAATTTCTCTCGGCAAAATTTCTCTCGCCAAGAAACCCATGCGAACATTTGATTATTTTATAAAAAAACAAGCATATTTATTTATCTATTAGAATATTAGAATAAAAGTGAGAAATGGAAAACAAAAAAATTAGTTTTCGTTCCAACGATGCAAATTTCAAGTCCATTCGAAAATAGTATTTTTTTCATGCGCATACTCGTATTAAAAAAAAATTTTTAAAAGAGAAAAAATTGTGAGAAAATGGAAAACGCAAGACATTCGTGAAAAGGCGCCAAAAGCGTAAGCCCAATCGAAAAAAAAAAGAACACTAAACACGTAATATATACGGAGGACACACGAATGCACAAAAGTCTTAGCGTGAAAAAGTACGTTTGACAAAAATGAATAATCCACGAATCGACAAATGAATTTTTACATTTCTTAAATTTATGCAGATTCGATACGTTTTAGTTTTTTCTCTTTTCTACGGCAGAGGTTTCGAGATTTATAAGCACTTTGGAATGGATCGATGACGAATAGACCGTGCGAGTCGTGGATATTCAACATTTCAAAAGTACGTGACACGAGCCCTATAAAATGAAGATGGATGCTCCAGTCTGACGACACGATCGAGAGAACGAGATTGTTATACGTTATTTGTTGACAATCACCAGTGATAACATCGAGACACGAATACAAGTATATTACGAATAACAAACATCGATAATGATTAATTAAAACAATTAATTTAGCGATACGCAATTGAAATGTACGATGCGAGTCGATTCGTGACAAAGTTGGGATATGCGGCGCGTATAACGATGTAAACTGAACGTGAAATTGTTAAATTCGGTATGTAACGAGATAATGAATGGAAACGTAATGAAATATCGTTAAATATGTGGATGTTGTATCGGAGTGTGTGAAAAAGAGAAAAAGAGGGTATACGCGAATTACCTGGAAAGACTGCATAGAGAAACCAGAAACCAGGTTGGTCCGTGTAACATAAGAAGCGAACAGAAACAGAAAAAAAATATGTTGTGACTTATATCAGTCCGTTTGCTGCAAATTCGGTGACAAAATTCGTTTCTCTTTTGGTCTCCGACGATTCGAGTCGTCGTCGACCAAAAGTCGATGGTAATGCGACAGACCTGAATGATGGAATCGAATTACGCAGAGTGTATTTTAACCAGGCCTATTACGGAGTGGCGACTTGGTCGACGGTAACTCGGTCGACAGCGACTCGAGTCGATGGCAACAGGATCGACAGTGACTCGGGGCGACAGCAACGTGATCGACAGCGAATGTCATTTTCGTTACTTCTTATAGGTGTTTACGTACTTATTCATGAAAATCATAATAAAGGTTACCGTCGCGACAACCCGAGTTGCCGGCGACCAGTCGCCAGTGCATAAAAGGCCTCACTATTATTTCGTAATTGAGAGCTCGATTTGAGAGAGTCGTTAATCCGCGGCAATGAAAATTACGCGCTTCGACCGTTGGCGCGAAATACCAATAATATTTTTCACCACAATTATCGATTTATCGGATATCTCATTTTGATATCGAATATTTGTTGAAAAATAAATGACATCCTGGACGAGGTGAATTTTCGCGGTCGTTACGTACAGGAACGTCACGTGACGCGGATTCCGTAGCCCGATCACCGTGCGTGTTCATGAAACGACCGATTATGAAACTTGACGAAGACGTTGCGCTCGATTATCGAACGGGTAAGCTATTTTATGACGATGAATATTTATGAAAACGCGTTGTAGGCACGTTGTACCACACCGGCTATTTCCGGTTATACATGATTCACAAAATTTCACGGATGAAGCCAACGAGCCGTCCGACACGCGTACACGTCGCGAACGTTTATCCGCTTGATTGTTCAACATGTTGGGATTTACATTTGTCATCGATTAATGAAGGCAAACGGACGCGAATTCGCCCAGAGAAACGCACACAGCCTATCAGACCTGTATTATGACACAACCGAATTATCGATGAGGCGAACCTCTGATTATCAATATTTCGAGCACTCACCGCTCGTTAGCTAATGCAACAGCTCATTCGAAAGCTCAATAATACAGTTTTTACAGCGACTAGATTAATTCGTGTTTCATCTCGATTGAGTACATTTGCCATGGTCTATTTATCCTTTTTTTCAATTGTTCGATTAAACTCATTTTATTAATTTTGTCATATTAATTATTTAATGTTTTTTTAAAATAATTTTTCCGACCGGAAACGAATCTCGAACGGAAACGAGGCAAAATAAATTCCGGCCTGAAGAATACATCGAAAAAAATAAAAAATAGTGGACGCTGGAAAATGATGAAAGCACGCAGAATTCTTTTGGCAGGCACAACCCTCTTCAACAAATATTTAGACTATCTCGTTTGCGAGGCTAAGAAATTTCGAGCTTGCAACCATTCTCCTTTCTAGTCTCAGTTGGCTCTGCTCGCGAATTCTTTCGCCACACAATTTCCTACCGCACATGACTTGTTTATTGTTGCTGATATAAATATATGTTAATTTTTAACTTTAATTCATTTTTATAAATTTAAATATGTATTATTTAAATTTGCTGATGAATATTTATTATTATCGATAAACAATGTATTGCTTATTATTGATAATAAAAATAGTTATTAGCAATTTATCATTGTTAATGAACAATTATAATTTTTATGAACAATAAAAAATAATACATTTTTTATTAGTACTTAATGTTTTTTCGATTATTCATTTATATTTATTTAATACACTTTTATTATTTTTGTATTATTGATCAAAACTTATGACTTGCCCGAACTATAGTCAATTTCGATGTTCATTTTGATAATCAGCATGATTTAATGTTTCGCTCCGTTCAAAGTTATACCCTCGAGGTCTGCGCAGAGGAACGAGGGAAACTTGGGAGAGGCGGTTTCCGGTGCTCACCAATTTGGAGTAACCGAATATTGCAGATGAGACTTCAATGAAAGGGTTTGTACACGAGGGAAGTTTGGATCTTTAACGAAAGTCCGAGTCAAAGCGAAGATTGAGGAGAACTTCGGACTCGCTAATTTTCAATTTCATCTTTTGAGGAGGGAAATAACTTTTGTTATTGTTTTGGAACGAGGATGAAGTTGCGATGTCGAACGAGTTCGTTTTGCTCCAGTTTCGCTTTTACACACGAGCTAATTTCGATATTAAAAAAAAAAATTCGATTAAGGAGAGTTTCTTAAGATTTTTTTTTCATGGAAAAGATACACATAGATATTTGGATTTTTAGATGCGTTTTGCTTGATATTTTAATTGTTTGAAAAAAAAATATAAACACTTTTCTTCATGCAAAGTGCCGATCGTATATTATTAATGTTTAGAAGAAAATGTTTAATAAATGGTCGCACTTTTAAAGTCCTCGCTTACCCAGTAATTAACTGAAAAAAAATTCATTTCAAATTGCAAATTTCATTTTAATTTACAAATATAATAAATGAATGGAAAATGGTCTTCCCTCCTTAAAGGGTGATTGAAGAAAATCGGGCCTTTCCAATATTCAATTGCATGTTTTAAGAAGAGAAATAACTTTTGTTGGTCGAAAGTGATGATGACGTTACTTCTGGAGGGTTGGGGAATATATCTTGGCTGAAGGTAAAAACGAGCTTCCGGAATCCCCTCGTCAGAGTCACTCAACACTTTTGCTACTTTCTCACGATACGGAAACTTGTGAATACGGAGCATGAAGTCGAAATCGTCGAGAACGTTACCGGAAGGACGATACGACGAGAGCGAGAAAACGAGATCCTCGGGAGGAATAAAAATGGGGAATGATCCGTCCGCCTGCATCGAATAAATATTTTACACTCACTTTTATATCTTCCCTGTCACTTGTAACTCCGCACGTCCCAACTTTTTTCACCTCGCGATCGTTTCATGAACGACGTGTCAATCGATAATAAAAGTTCATCGATGGACGGTTTAGGAAGGATTCGTATGAACCGATTCATTCATAGATATTTATGATTTCATTAATTAATAATTATGTAGCACGTGTTTAAAATAATTGATATAAAATGAACTTTTGATTAATCGTTGAATGAATTATTATTTAAAATTTCATTGATTCAGAACTAATACAGATAATAATTTATATGAACGAATTAAATGATAATTATTTAAAATTCAACTCATTGAAGATTTATTATTTAAACTAATTTATTTAAATTAATTTATTTCGAATAGAATTTCATTAATACATTTAATTTAGAATATTATTATAATTCATTTAGAATGGTATTCACACGTATCCATTAATTACTTGCGAAAAGATTACAAATATTATTGACGTTGTAAATTTCCATTACCTCGAAGCGTCGCAAGAAAATTTTCTTATTTAAATTTCGTTTTGATCTTTTTTCGCTGTTATTCGTATTTTTAAATTAAGAAATAATTCTTAACAGGTATGGTAAGCCTAATTACGACTCTCTCAAATCGATCGACTCGGTTCGAGTATTAATACCTAATGAAACGTACACGAATAGTTGTTGAATTCTAATAGCGATAGTTTCGGAAAAATTTCATTTCCGGTTATCGTTGAATCCAAATATTGAAAAGTAGAGGTAATTTCGTCTTTCCTCGGTTGTTTTTGTATTGAAGTATATCGATAGGCTGTATGTACAAGGAATGCTTACTTACAGGTGGCGTGTCGCAACAGAGTGGAGGAAAAGATCGTGACAGACTAAAAACTGCCAAAAATTAACCATTGATGACAAATGATACTTTTCGTAATTGGCAGTTCGAATACAATTGAAATAGCGATAACTAGCAATGAGAATGCAACGATTCGCATTTTGTTCAATTAATTAATGATTCAAGGATTTCCAATGGACAATCGATTTATTTTTGTTGGAAATGAAGTCGAGATGGGATTTAAAAAAACAAATTGTTATATCGAAAGTTGAGTAAATTCGCATGTGGCAAAAGAGAGAAAAAGCTTCGTCGTTGAAAGCCTAGGGATATTTGGTAACAATCGTTACTGATAAAATCGATTTTAATCGATAACAATTATTAGTCACACGTGTTATGTTTGTTTTCGTAGTCACTTGGTGAGTCGCAATCAAATTTCCATTTCGAAACGGATTCAAGCTTGCATCGTTCGAACTCAAAGACATTTTTTTTAAAGTATTTTTTTCCCACAACGGAAATTCTTTTTTATACAATGGATTTGTTCTAAAATTCCTAAATTTCTAAAATTTCCAAAAATAATAAATGGAAAAAAATTAATAAATATAATAAAAATCTTTGCAAAAAATTATGAAAAAAATAAAAAATATTTCGTTTAGTTCCAACGATGCAAACTTAATTATTGTTTGTTTATTATAAATGTAACAACATATTAAACGAAATAATTTCGGTAAAATAAGTAATGGCTCTCCGATGGGGGGGGTAAAAAATTGAATTTTCATTGCGAAACATTAATGAATATTGAGGCAACGAGATGCACAACAGGCGGTGCAGTGATGGTAACACGATTCGTGCTGCTCTAAAACATCGAATACGCCACGATCACTTTCCGCTTCGCACTTCCAAACCTCCTTCGTTTTGTCTTTTTGCTTTTCTCGTTTTTTAGGTTACAATCTTTCGATAAGCTCTTACGATTTCATCGATCAATTATTATTCGTCGTTTGAGAAATCATTCGGAGCTGGCTGAAGATAAACCTGTAATAGATCGATTAACACGAGTAGCTCGAACATCGGAACGTTCCAACGAGAATCCTTTCATGCCATATTCCATTTCAAGGTTTGGAGAAAAATTCGAGTTTAAACCCAAACTTCTCGTTTGGAACGTTTCGATCGATATTTCTGTGCTCGTTCACGCGTACATCTAACACGAGCGTGATTGGCGACGTTCAACGTTCAAAAAAACGCGATTCGATCGAAGAGATTTTTCATTTGGGAAAAAAAAATCGAAATTTATTTTTGCGGATTTCGATGAAGCGAAGATTTCAGAGGTTATTGATAAATTCGTTTGTCAAGGCTTGAAAGTTTCATGCAAGCACAGATATTTCAGGTTGGCGTGTAAACATTCAGAGCTGTGTACGAAAAAGGAAAGAGAGAAAGAGAGAGAGAGGTACAGCATTGCATTGCCATTGGTCTCGAATAATTTTCGCATTTTTACACTTTGTTTTTTTTTTTTGTAATTTTCCAACCAAATCTCTTCGATCGAAAAAAAACGTTTTTTATTTTGACATTTATTGCAACGTGATGCTCAAGTGCTAACATTAGGCGACACGTGCCTGCTCATCCTTGCTGTACAGCGTGGCTTGAAATTTCGTATTTGACATCGAAATTATCGTTTGTCAAACACGAGTTACATAAAACAGTCATTTTGTGTTTATGCACGATTTGTGTTTATCTAAATGGTCTTTTTTTCGTACTGACGGAATTACGATCATTTTTTTTCGTGAAATATTAAATGAACGGGATATCGATATTTCGAAATAATTTTAGTTACATTCGTTACGTAAAAAAAGTTGGCCGCCCTGTACGAGGATGAAAAAAATAATTAATTTGCCGTTTCAACTTTACAGGATTTTTGTGATATTGGTGCCGTTTCGATCAAAATTATTTTTCGTAATACGAAATTAATATTTTTTATCAATTATTTTCGTAGTTTTATCAGGAATAAAAACATGATGATTAATCTGTGTGAAGGCGAAGGAAACTTTAAAAAATCAGAAAGAAGGAAAATAGTAATTTAATTAATGAATTAATTATATTTTTTAATCTTTTAATATCGGAATAATCAAGTAAATAATAAATTAACAATAAATGTTTTTTTTTTCAATCAATTATAAATCAATAAAATTAACAAATTTATTTATTGCTATTAAATAAATTTGACTAATTATACAAACTTATAAATACATTTATACACAAAATCTAAATATTCTTCACCGAAATTTTTTTATTTTATTTGTCGTTTCCTGGATAAGAAAAACGGTGTGAAAAAATGTGAGCCCTCAGGTGAAATGATCGATTTTCAATGGACCACCCTAGTTTCGAAAAGGGCATTCAACTGTTCGGCGACACCAGAGAGAGAGAGAGAACGGAAGTCGAGTAAACGCGAGCGACAATAAAACGAACGAAAAAAAAGAGGAAAAAATTGTCGGAGTAGTAGAAATCGATAATAGTCAGTCACCGTGTGCAATTACGTCTTCGATCGAGTACCCAAATATAGTCGGCCGTTTAAAATGTCATTCGACGTTCGAGCGCCACGAGTTGTCCGAAAAAAAAGAAAAAAATAGAAAAAAAAAAAGTAAAAAAGAAATAAACTTTCAACAAATTCGGCGAATAATGCATCGCGAATATAAAAATCATGAAGAACGAATGTAGAACGAATAAACGATTGTCCCCGCAATTACCGAACGTCCGGCGTGAAAAATGCTCCCGCGAGTCACCGGACGTACCGTGAAAAAGTGGACGAAAATCGCTCCAGTAGTTGAAGTCAATAATAGTCAGACATACGCGGCAATTTTTTTCTTCTCAGGTACGTTTTTAACGTTATCTCTCTCGAAAATATGTTTTCACGGATGAATAGAAATTCTTAATGGCGAAATGTCAAATTGACAAATGAGTATTGTTCGTGAAAAATCTCATTTTTAAACAACTTCAAAGTTAAGTGCAACTGCACACTCTTAATCTCGAAATTGGAGCAATTACGTTTTTTTTACTTTCAAAAATTAATTGGCGCAAGAAACGATATTTATTTTCCGAAAATCGTTAAACCCAAACAAACCGAAAAAATCGAAGGCATCAACTTACATAAATCAATTACAAGTAAATTTATGCTTTTACTTATAATTAATTGTACAGTAATTTGTATTTATGCCGGTAATTATTTAATTACATATTAGCTCACAAACTCTACCATACCCAAATCTACCAATAAATAAAATTTGACGAAACAAATTTTTAATAAAATAAAAATAAAATAAGTAACACATTTTTCCAAAATTTTACCAAAAAGTACTTAAACAAATTCCTACATATATTCCTAATTCTCTATAATAACGTAATTCCAGCAACAAATAAAAATATACTTATCCAATTAAACTAACATTACTTATCTCCTAAACCCAAACAACCCAAAAAGAACAGACGTCCCAACATAAAAAAAAATCGTAATAAAATTCCCCATATAGCAACTCAAACAAAGAGCCTTAAACTTCTATTCCTCGTGTCGGCGTTTGGAGACTTTGCTTTGCGTGGATTACGATCCTGTGGGGAGTGTAGCCGAAAAAAAAATCATTGGAGAAGTGTGCAGACGACGAGGCAGAGGGAGGCGGGAGGATAGAAAGGAAGCCACCAAAGGAAGCAGGGACCAAAAAAAAAACAAAAAATGTAAGAACAGAAAAAAAGAGAGGGGAGAGAATTGTTCACAGTAGTTACGGTCGGTAATGGTCAGACCTAGCTTGGGGCTCGAGCTGGGTCGATACTCTTGCGGTCGCTGAAGCTCGACGGATTTGGAAATAAATCGGTGGAGAACTTTTTCGGAAAACGAATGAGAGAAAGGCCGAGGGGAGGTGATCGCTAACGGTGAGTCAGGAACACGTTCCAACACGAAGAAGAAGTCAACGCGTTTAAAAAAGACGAAACGTTTTTTAGTTTATCTTTTTTTTTCGTTCGTTGCGAGGTTACCGCGCGCATCCCAGCGATACGGGGTGAATCCCTGAAAAATCCTATTTACGACCACGATCGGGAACTCGCTCTCTCTCTCTCTTTCTCTAAGCTCCCTCGTTGTATTTATGTTGCCGTAAAAGAACCAACGAGGAGGACACCAAAGAGAGAAACCCGATGAAGCCAACCAAAGAAAGAGACAACGAGAAAAGCTTCCTAACGAAAAGAGACCCCCCCCTCCAGACGGAATCTCCTTTCCGCTACAAAAATCGAAAAAAAACGAAGGAAAATAATATATACTATATACCCCGTTAACGCTCGGCGGATGACGTATGATGGGAATCGACAACGTTGGTCAATGGAATAGAAAGGTTTATCGAGTACAAAGAAAATTTGAAGTTGACTATATATGGATACTCCAGTCATCATTTTTTTCATTAATAAATAATACAATTATACGTTCGATCTAATTTAATTAGATGAGCTGTTCAATTTATTGGGTAATTAATTATATTCATTGAATGGGTAATGGAATATAAAAAATTGCTTCATTATTGAATTTATTTGGCCAATTGTATTTAATCTTCGGTTTTCTAATTATATCTTTATTTAAATATTATGTAAAATTGAATATAATCATTGGTTAATAATTGAATTGATTTGTTCATTGATCGATATATGTTATATAGGAACACTTATTTATAATTATAATTATATTTTTTAATCTACTTTTTTTATATAATACATGTTTCACATATAACTATATTTCCACAATATTTTCATAACTCTAATTAATATACAATATAAATATAAATAAAATTTCTATTTCTCTTCATAATATTTACGTAATAATACAATCGACATAATAATCCAATACGGCAAACGAAACATCGACGTTTCACCTTTTAATCCTTTTTGGAACGATTACTTTTTTACCTAAAAAAAAAACAATATATCTTTACGACCTACAATTATCAAAGTGCAATTATCAAAAATCCGCTAACATCGAACTGATCTATTTTTTCAAAAAGAAAAAAAAACTTTTTACGACCGACAATTATCGAATGACGAAAACAGCCAAAGTTTGATACGAGTCGGGAGGGGAGGGGCCGGGGAAGGCACGAAGGCTTCGACAACGCAGGACCTGAATAGACGAATTATAAATTCACGTCACGAAAGGCATTATGGGTTGGGCATTAGTATTCGCGATGGAAAATCTAGCGTTAGGTGTGCGAGATGCAAAAGGATGAGCGAGAGTATGAACGGGCGAGCGAGAGGGGGGTAGCGTAGGGTAGGAGGAGGAACGTCATGTTCCACGTTGCCAGGACCGACGTGATGTACGTAATGGAGCGCGACGGTGTCAAAGGCTGTGCCCTTGTTTTGACGTGACGCCAGAGATGTAATCACGGGGGTTTCGAGGATCCGGTACTCCCGCGAGGCAATATATTCGTTTGTCATTATGCACATTTCGAAGCTACCGCCCATCGACGAAGGGAATTGGACGAAGAAGGGGAGGAAAAGGGGAGGAGGCAAAGGCCCTTTTGCCCTTTGCCTTCCTGAAAGAGAGAGCGCGCCAACCAGATGGAAGCTCATCGAACAGAGAGAAATTTCATTTCACACGCCTCGTCTAATTTTCACTTTGCCTCAGTTATAAACCGAATACATCATTTTCTCGAATGACAATTTGTCGATTTAATTGATCGAGGGTGAACGACTTTTCGGGGGACAAAGTGATCTCGAGGGTGGACGCTTATGCGCTTTCCATCGTTGTAATGAAATTTAGTGTTTTTTTTTTTTTACTTTTTTGCCAACGGCGATTTATAAGTTTGATCGAAACTTGGAAAAAAATATAATATCCAGAAATCCTGATGCAGCTGAGGCGGCAAATAAAAAAAAAATTATTGATAAAATGATCGTGAATATCGTAGTTCATGACGTCAAATTACAGTGTAAATCTTTAACCTCAAATGTGTTGTTTTTCTACTTTTTGTTGTTATTGTTGTGAATTTCGATTATTTTTGCTATAATTTGGATGAATAAATTTTTGTTATTAATGTAAAAATATGTTGAAGCACCGACCTCGAGAAATTGTTGCACCGTCGTGTCGACGATCATCAGCGGTCGTTGGATAAGATGAACCACGCCGTTTTGGACGGGGATATTAGCTTTGAGTATCTCCGCCATTACAGCTCCGGTTGGATACTTCGGTGGACCGGCGAGAGTATTGGATTTCACGTAAACTTTGAAAAATAAATAAAAAGAGAAATTATTGCATTTTTCGATTTTTCCCCTTTATCGTTATAATTTTATTATTATCATAATATTATTATTAGATTATGTTATTATGTTAAATAAAATGGTTATATTAAATAAAACAAAAATTATAACATAAATAAAATGTATCTAATAATAAAAATAAATGTATTATATTAAATAGAAAATCTTCCGAAATTTGAAACGATGCGTACTTTTGTCCTGTTGAGCTACGAAGCTGACGGTGACCTTAAGATTGTCCGAGAAGGCGAGAGTGTTGTAGGCTTTGTCTCTCGGTGTCGGAGCCGTAAACAAAACGTGGCCAGGAACGATATGACCGTCGATAACCTGGGAGTCAACTTTGTTTGGTCGGAGTTCATGCTGCAATAAAATTAATTATTTCTTCCAAATATGCATCCAATTACCAAGCCAAGTAAGATTGTCAATAGATTTTCAATTTCGAATTAATTTAGTTGATTCGAAAGATTTTCAAGTTCGAATCTTTTTTTCGTTTGAAAAAATCGAAAATTGAAAAATTGATTTTATCTTTTGAAAACATTGTTTTTTTTTCTTTTGAAAGAATTGAACTTCTTTTCGTTTTAAAAATCCATTTTTTTTGTGATTTTTCCTATTCAAAAACACTTTGAACGCCTTTCGTCTCCAAAGACCTTTTTTTACAGCGCTTGATCTTAAATTTTCCAAAACGACTGAATCGATTGAACTCGAATTATTCAAAAATTCGGATTCTTACCAAATTAAAAAAAAAACCATTGAGAAAAACATATCATTTTTTTTCATCGTTTTATTTTCGTCGCCGTTTTGTTATTTTTGATTATACGCTAAAAATTCTAGTTTGATCGGTTGCTAGCGATATTAGACTTCAATGAAATCAAAAAATTTCGTGAATTAAAGGGGGTTAAAGTTAAAGCCTTTTTTTTCGTCGGCGATTGATTTAAGGGTGCAGGAGTGACGATAAGTGGGGGCCCTCATGACGAAAGACGCGGTAAATTCTCTTTGGCTGAAGGATTACGCACCGATGAGCATCTCAAGCGTAATTTAAACGTTGACGCGCGGTTATACTCGCGTTATTCTTTCCCTTTTCACTCCAAGACTGAAGTTCAACGGGTCGTGAAGACCGTCTGGAAATAATGCGAGGGTGTCTGAACTCATTGAGCCACAAGGTTGTTTGTTGTCGAAAATTGCGTGACCGGACAGCTCGAGGGTGGAAATAAAAGGGAAGCGGGTTTGCATTTTGAGGGAGACGCGAAACTCTGTAAAAAAGTGATCGCGATACAAGGCTATTCAACTGTATCGAACGGACGTTTCAGTTTTCATCGTTCAAGTTATCATCGTTGGAACTCGAAAAGTTGATTCTCTCTTATTTCATTCGTTAGAAGTGAACGAAAAAAAATTTTTTTTGCGAGGAAAAAAACATTAATTTTGCGATTTTTTCATTCTCTAAAATTCAAAGCATTATCGTACTCGAAAGTTACACGAAAATTGCAACTTTGCGGAAAAAAATCGTACGTAAACGACTTTTCCAAGATTAAAAAAAATACACGATATTCTCTGGTTTCTTCGATGTCAATTGAAGGAAACGGAGTTTAGCATTTCGTGACTGAAAATGTCAGGGTTTCCTTTCGAAATCCCCAGACAACATTTTCGAATCGCTGGGGTGGTTTGGCCTGATAGAAACGAGAAAAGGAGAGGGGGGGAGGTCTTGATTGAGGAACTTTTTCACGTCCACGTATAACTCGAAATCTGCCACACCCTGAGCATTCAGATATTTCTCGACGTTTCAGCCCTTTTCGCGATATACGATGAAACATGCGAAATATTCTTGAATTCGAAACTCGAGAAACGCCAACTTTTCTGTCTGCGACGTGGAAGTCCAAACGAAATTTAAATAAAAAAAATATATATATCGTCGCGCTCTCTCGCCTCGCGATGAATATCGTCTAGGTCGGGAGAGGCGGAGGGGGGAGGGAAGAGGTGATGGTAGTGAAATGACGCATATCGCGGCGTAAGGAAAAAAAAAAAAGAAATACTTTGATGTCTCCGTATGTCGAGAGCGTCCTTGATATGCGACAAAAATGCTTGTTCGCGAGTACTGCGATTCGGAGAATGTGAACTGCCGGATATGCATCTGTCAGGAGTCTAAAACTCGCAGCGTTGAATGGCGACGAAAATTCTTACATTTTGATTTTGATTTTTTTAATTTTTCAGTTTGTTTTATAAGTCGACGATTTTTGTTTGGGTTTGAATTTTTGGTTTGGGTTTGATTTTGATTTTTGTTTTAGGCGCTTTTATTAGTAGAGAATTTTTGTTTGGGTTCGATTGGCTTTGATTTTGTTATTTTGTTCCCATTTTTGATTTATTATTCCATTCTTGCATTTTCATTTTTATTTTTATTTTATTTTTGTGGTTTTTATTACTCCACGATTTTTGTTTGGGTTTGTGTGAGTTCGATATTTTTATTTTGTTTCCATTTTTTACTTTTTTTAATCGCTTTTATTACTGTACAGTTTTAATTGCAATTTCATGTTCAAGACATAACGATCTTCGACTTTTCATGTATTCGAAACGTCCGGTTTTTCGTTACGTAATAATTTAAACGCGATGGATTTAAATGATAAAAAGTTGTTTCAAGGGTACTCGAAAGTTTGACATTGTTGATCGTAGGGAGCCATAATGTTTGAGGATTTGGCGTTAATTGTTTGTTACGGGGATTGTGGGAGAAGATCCGCGCAAAGTTTGTCCAAGTATGGAAGGTTCAAACGAGATCGTAGGAAAACACAAAACTGGGGTAATCGGCTTGGCCTTGACGTATGAAGAGCTTTCCTTGATGGGCAAGGCTACCCAATTTCGATTTACACTCAACCACGAGTTTGCAACTTTCCGAATATCGTTTCGTTTAAGGAGATGCTGAAGCCAAAACTCCGAGGGAATTTACCATTTTTGTATTCAAAATGGTAAAATAATGTTTTAAATGAAAAATAATAATTTATTATCAATTATGTCAATTTGAATATAATTGTGAACTCATATTTTTCAAGTTTCATTTAATATCCAAACATATGAAATTAATGTATTCTTTCATTGAATAAGAGTCAATTCATTTATCATTATACTGACTTATCTTGAATTAATAATTATTTCAATTTAGTGAATTAATTATTAATATAAAAAATATTAAATGAATAATTATATTAAATTACATATATTATCGTAATATAATTTTATGTAATATAATTATGCGACATGATATCAAACTAATGATTATTTTAATGTACAACATAATTTTTTTCGTATACTAAATTATTATTTATTTATATACTAAATATTAAATAAATAATTATATCGAAACAAAAAATGATAAATTACCTTGAAACCTTCGTCAATGGGGACAAAGAAGGTGTATCGTCCATTGGCCTTGAAAACATCGTCCTTTGTGTTCATCCGCACTTGTTGGCGGAAAGTTCTGAAAAAGAAAGTCCCTTTCAAGATTTCCAAAGCGAAAAGTTTTCTCAAAGTGATGAAAATTTATTATTCGAAACGAGCAAACCCAAACGAACCCAAGAGAGACCCCCCCAGCCCCCCACAGAAAATGATATTTCGAAGAAGATTTTTCGTTAATACTGATTTAATGCAAACTTAATAAATAGGGAAGAAAAAAATGTGGTAAGATGACTGGTAAAAGGAAGGAGCTCCCTTTTTTTTCGTAAGCCGACGGAAATTGCCTTTGCATAGTTGCACTTTCTCGGCGAGGTTACACGTAGAAAGAAAAGAAGACAGAGAGATACGAAACCTTCGGAATACAAGGGTGGTCCGCGAAAGCTTTTCGTAATTTTCGTTAAGCTCTCACTGCGCCCATGAGTTTGTGTACGTAGGGTTAAAGTTCATTTCACTTTGTTCCCGTCGTGTCTACCTGATATATTTATGGCTCCAAGTTTTTCTATTGTGTTCTTCATGCGGACGTATCTCCCTGATAACTACGTGCATAATACCGTGTGGTTACCGTGATGTATGGCATCCCCCAAACCACTCTGCCTCCTTTAACAACCTATTACGTTTTTTTTTTTTTTTCGTTTTCTTTAATAATTTTCTTATTATTATTATTTAATAATAACGATAAACAATATTGAATAACTTTCTTATTATCATTATTGTTTAATAATGATAAATAATATTAATAATAATAATAATAATAATAATGTATTATTTTGTATTGTTCATGTTTCTTTTTAATTTATTTCCATTTCATTTTTTCTTTTTTTTTATTTAGTTCGTTTTTTATTCAGTTCTTTTTTTTTACTTTTCCGAGGACGCACTCGATCCGTTTTTACGTTTCCAATCGATAATTCGCTATCAAACGTATCGACTACACAGAAATTGAAGATAACGAGAAAGCTGGGATAATGGATGCAAAAATCGATCGTATTTATTCAGTCATTTTAATTGTCATGGAATTATACTGTTTATAGTATATTTTCGTACAATGATTATTTATTATTGACAGTAAATAATTTATTCATTCTTTATCGATTGGACAATTTTATTTTATAATTCGATTTATTAATTATAAAACTCCGTGATGACGTACGATATCCATAAAAAAAAAAAACTAAAATTAATTTCTTTCGAGTGCCCACTGAGCGAGATATTTTTGTGCGACACTTTCTTCGTAAGAAAAATTGCAGCCAAGCTGCGAAAGTTTACGGGCTACGGATAAATTCGCAAGCGGTGCATTTTTTTCCGATTGCCGTTCGGACAGAGTGGCAATCTAATAAATAAAACGGGGTTGAAGTAAGAAGAGACGGAGGTCGTCTGGTTGTTGAAGCGAACGGGGATTGGAATGTGAAAAGAGCAAGTGGGGGGGAAAAAAAAGAGGTTAATTTCTCATTGAAGGTTGGAGACCGGGGGGAGGTTGGAGGCCGGTATTCGTTGAAAGGGCAATTCGCAAGTGCTAATGTACCAAAAGTTTCGACGATCGTTGTCGCCAGGGAGAATTTGGTTCGCCCGGAGGTCGAATGGGAACTTCAAGTTAGTGATAGGAGGGAGGCTTCAAATTAAGGGGGAAAGGCGGGGCTTAAGGGGGAAATAAGAAGGTTAAGGGGAAGTAAAAACGAGTTAAGGGGAAAGGAAGAGTGTTAAGGACGAAAATGGAGTAAATTAAGGGGGCAAAATGGTTAAGGAGGAATGAAGAGAGTTACAGTTGCACAAACAATTGAAAAAAGAGGGTTACGGGGAAAGTAGAAACGAGTTAAGGGGGATAGAAGTGGATCAAGCTCTTGCAAAACTCTAAAAAAGGGCGTTAAGAGGAACGAAAAGGGTTAAGGGGAAGTAAGAGTGTTAACGAAGAAAAGGGAGTATTAAGGTGAAACAAAGGGGGTTAAGGACGAAATAGGAGTATTAAGGGGTATCAAAAACGTTCAAAAAGTAAAAAAGAGATATTCTGGGAGAAAAGTGTGGTTTAAGGGGGAACAAATAGAGCTAAGGTAGAAAAAAGAGTGTTAAGGGGAAAGTAGAGTACTAAGGGAGAAGGAGGGATGCCTTAAGGGGGAGGGGAAAGAAGTAAATAAAAGGGAAGTGGAGGGAAGAAGTTGAAGGAGGATAAAGATAGTTAAAGGGTGAAAACGGAGGATTAAGGAGGGAAGAAGAGTGTTAAGGGCGAAAAGAGAGGGTTAAGGGGTATGAGGAGGGTTAAGGGCGTGGGAAAAACGCCTTGAGGGGATGGAAGAGAAGGAGACGAAGAGGGAATGGAAAAAGCAGGTTAAGGTGGAAAAAGAAGGATTAAAGGGTAAGTAAATAAGTGTTAGCGACGAATTAAAAAGTAAGGGGAAAGAAAAATTACAAGGGGGAGAAAAGAGTATTAAGGGGAGATCTTAAGGGGACAAGAGAGCTCAGTTTGGACGAACGGGTTCAACTATACCGATCATCCGAAAAAAAAAATACAAATTGGGTTTCCATGAACCGACTATGGCATCAACGTGACGTACGGACGTCGTATTTGTTCCCGACGGTTTCGCGAACGCTACAAGGACGCGGAAGTTCCGAACGGAGAACGAAGTTAGTCGCTTACGTCCAAGGACGGGAAAGCCCCCGGGGACACGATGAAATTCATTTAAAGGCGATTTTGAGCTCGGCGTTGGTGGAGACAACGAGAGGCGGGCTAAGATTTCGAAGCAATCGAAGACTCGGTACGAGTCACGCGCGGAGTAACTCCACGTGAGACGCCCCAGGAAAACAGTCGACTCGGACGAAACGATCGTCGGTCGCTTTCTCTCCCTCATTGTCAAATCTCTTTTTCGCCTTTCTCGAAACTTCTCGGTTTCTCTCATTCAAACGCAATTAGATACAGACTTGAAGTTTTCGTCGTTCGAACTCAACTAATTATTCGTTTTTATTAAATTTTAATTTATTTGTAATTTTGTATTATTTATCATTTTTATATATCATCGATAATAAATTAAAATTCAATAATTGTTATTGAAATTAAAATTAAATCCTTTTTCATTGCTTCATTTCAATAAATTACATACATATAACATTTGAAATTTGTGCAAGGAAATTTGTAAAACAAAAAAGAACGAAAAAATATTATTATTATTTTTGTTATTATTAGGTATTACTATTATTGATTGTTGTTGATGTTGGTAAGACTCACCGTAATCGCAAAACGCCAAGGTTCAAGTCGTCGCTCTTGTCAAGAAATACGAAGGCATTAGGGTTGTAGATTGGCTCTGCTGTTGGGATCGAGACGACTGGCTCGAGCACCTCGTTTATGATGTGGAGAACCTGAGAGCAATAATAAATTTTAAAAAGTTGAGCCATAACGATGATTGATCGATGAGGTCATACGAGAAAATGAAAATTCAATTAAAAATATATATTTCCTGTTTCGAGCATCATTATTATTATTACTTTTAAAAAATTTACATTTATTATTATTATCATTGTTATATACATTTATGAATTTGTCAATTTTTAAAAAGTTGTTTATTATTGTGTATACTTTTCAATTTTTAATTAAACAAAAATTTCCTAAATATATAGCATATATAATAATAATACTGATAATAATAATTGTAAGGAAGAACAATCTGTTAAAATCTCGTAGCCCGAGTTATGCAAATAAAACTCTATTATTATTATTATTAATAATCATAATAAATGAAATTTTTTTTATTAAGAAATGCATCGATATAAATTATTTAAAAAAAAAGAAAGCTGACAGATTCGCGTATGCTGTTTCGTTTGAACATTTCCTTTGTTATCGCTTTCCCTCGACTTCTCCTATGTGATGTTTCGTTTCTGTGACTACGGTCGAAGGCTTTTTCATTTTTTATTTTCTACAGTCTGAAAAATAAAAAAAGGAAAAGTAGAAAAAGAAAGAGGGTCGGGGCCTCGGATTTGTCGGTTCTGCAGCCTTTGGGTGTGTCCCATTTATCCACACCAAGGTTGAGAGCTTTTGCAGGGGCGAACAACCGCCGGAATGGAGAATGAGTTAAATAGAGGGCTGAGAATAAATAAAAAGATGAAAAGAAGAAAAAAAAGAAGAAAGAGTTTAGAATGAACGGACACGCGGATACTCGCTTCTAACTACAACTCCCGAGTCATTGAGATTCTCTTTTTTTCTTTTTCAGCTTTCTTTTTCAATTCTTCCCTCTGGGTTTCAATCGTGTCGAAAGACTCTTTCCCGTGTAATTTGACCGGCGAACGTTATCATTCCCTAGACTTTGCGACTTCCTGATTTTACCGATTTCTGCGACTTACCGGTCATTGGAGACACTTTTTATTTTGATTTCTTCGTATCGTTGGTGACGATTAATAATTGTTTCTCATTTTTATTGATTAATAATTAAATCAATGAATCATTTATTCATCCATTATTTAATTAATGAATGAAAATAAAATAAAAAAGTATTTTCTTATTCTTATTTATCAATAATTAAATTAATTTGAAAAAAAATGAAAAATTGGGAAAAGAAATATTTATTCGTGGCTTCCCAACGATGCAACGATCGACCCCATATAATTCGATTGTTTCGAATTGTTGAAAGACATGTTTCGGTCTATTTTGGTTAAATTAATTTTTTCGTTAATTCAGTATGAATATTTAAGAATAATGTAAAACAAGGTTCGTTGAAAAGATAGAAATAAAACGGCAACTTATCGACGTTATAAATTTGGACTGTCGTCGAAAAAGTATTTGCATCAATCAAAAAATTAACGGCTCAAATTCGCGTCGGTTATGAAACTTGCGTGGACTTATTTTTCGAGGATTTTCTCTTTCTTAGTCATCAGGGAGTTTCCGTTCACGGGGGTAAAACTCGCATGAGTTTGAAGTGTCTCCGAGAACGATGTGCATTGTGCTGAACTGTGCGAACTTAGGTATCACTATAGGAGGAAGTTTCCACCTACCGGAGATTCGACGCCATACCCCAGGCTATTTGTCTTTCTCAAAGTTGTTCCGGCGTGTATACGAAACGGCAGGAAAAGGTTCTTGGGAAGGGAAGCGGCTAACACCAGGCATATTAATGTCGCCTTTGAAAGTGTCCAAACAGTCACGTCTTCATGCATCGACAATTTTCAAAATCTTCTTTAAAAAAAAAAATTAATAATAATAAATGACACATCGAAATGCACTTTTGAGGTTACAGTGCCAATCAACAGTCGATTAGCGTTGGATCCTCAATGCAGTTGAGGTCATTTGGACAGTTTTCTCTTTGGATTCAACCCAAACGAGCTAATACGCTGTCATATCAAAAAGGGAGCATTTCAAGGTATCAGTAATCATTGGGGACGAGCAGATGTCTTCGCGTAGTTCCCTTTTGCTTTTTTGTTGTTTCGGTTTGATTGGGTTACGCTCAAACAACATTCGCTGTCTTTGCGTTTTCTTTACGTAGTTTCATTTTGTTGTTTTTGTTTGGGTTGCGTTCAAAAGACGTTCGATATTTTCGCGGTTTCTTTACGTAGCTTCCTTTTGTTCTTTTTTTGTTTGAATTTGTTTTTTTGTTTGGGGTTGTTTTTTTGTTTGCGTTTGTTTGGGATACGTTCAAAAGACATTCGATATCTTCGCGCTGTCCTCGCGTAGTTTCCTTTCGTTTGGGTTTATTTTTGTTTGATTATTTTGTCCAGTTTTGTTTGGGTTACTTTCGAAAGACATTCGGCGTCACCGTGTCGTCTTTACGTAATAACCTTTCCTTTATTTTTTGTTTATTTTTTGTTTCTTTTTGTTTTAAAGTGACGAAATAACGAAAGTTGGTCGTCCCGTCGTGGAATGCAAATTTTGCAAGCTCTTGTACGTGCCGCACGGGGAGTCACGGATATAACGTGCTTTGCCAGGGGATAGAAGGTACCCAGTCGCCGAGGATCAGTCGTTATCTACTGGACATATGGAGAGATCACATATCCAGCTTGGGGACTCGTTTGAATAACGAGCCCGTTGACTACACGTGTACTTCGATGGAGTACACGCAACCGCCTTTACCCATACATCCGCACTTCCTATCTTCCTACCCTAACCCAAATAGGTCACAGTGGACCTTTTGCCACGACGGTTATTCTGCCAGGAGAGACTCGCCCTCGTCCACCCTTTCTTTTTTTTTCTCCGACTCTGCAATCTTCAAACGCTCCATCCTTCCTT
This sequence comes from Ophioninae sp. A BG-2022a, assembly GCA_030523105.1. Lineage (NCBI taxonomy): Eukaryota > Metazoa > Arthropoda > Insecta > Hymenoptera > Ichneumonidae > Ophioninae sp. A BG-2022a. The sequence continues at coordinate 30,895 of JAPYZI010000536.1, forward strand.
CGTACCGATTTAATCTCGTCCTAACCTTAAAGTGAGAAACTCGACGTTCCTTACGACCGAACTATGTTCAAGTTCGCGTCGTTTAAACGTTACGATTCTTTTCTTTTGCCTAAATTCTAAATTAAACAAAATTCTTAATTCTGAAGTTGCCTACATTTCGCATTTTTCTTATATTCTACATTTGGCTAAATCGGAATGTGCCTAAATTCTAAACTCGCGAAATTCAAAATTTGCGAAATTCTAATTTCGCGAAATTCCAAATTTGCCTAGATTCTAAATTTTCCTAAATTTTAAATTTGCCTGAATTCCAAAGTTGCCATCATTCTAAATTCTAGATTTGGCTAAATACCAAATTTGCCAAAATCCTAAATTTCGAAAAAAGAAAGATAAACGTAGCTCTGGCATTTTTTCAATTATACGAGTTGTTCATACGACTAGTATAATAGAAAAAAAAGAAGCCGCGGTAGATTTGCATGACGAAAGATTCGAACGTCCCACGAAATCGTGGGATTCTTACATTGTTATTATTCTTATTGTCTCTTAATGGGCGTTGGTGGTAGACTGGTAGACTCTGGGACAAGCTTTATCTGTCTCTCCCTCCGCGACACGGATGCCACAAACATTTTCCATCTTCCAGTCCGTTTCCAGCATTCCTCTTATCTTTTAAATTCAACCTCGAGTGATAAAATCGTTACCGCAGGGCTCTCGTTGAACACGAGCACGAGCTTTTCGCGTCAACGTTTGTCCCAACTTATAATGTATATGCTATGCAGATTTACGGAATCCGGACCCTCCTCCCCACTCCTCTCGGTCTCTTTCGCTCTCTATCTCTCTCAGCTTGGTAAAAGGGGATCAGACGAAGGGTGCCCGAGAATTTGCATTAATGAAAAATCTCGAAAGTCGTTTTTAACGAGTTCACTGATTATTTTCTGCGGAATCAAATTTTCGTGCATTCGTAAAGGCAGGGATAATTTTCAATCGGGTACCAGTTTTCGAAAGATTTCATTTTGAATGGAAAGCAAACACGCTCGTAATCGTCGTCGTGAAAAACGATTAAAGGATGTATTCGGAAAACGTAAGGGATTTTAGTTTTTTATTGCTTGCGAATACGCGAATAAGTTTGGATTATAAGCATGACGATTTTTTTTTCATACGGTTTCATGCAAGTTTTGTTTTCTTTTTTGGAATTTATAGTAATTCTCGTTTTGTTAGGGTTATTAATTTGGATTTTTTCATGGGATTTATAAGAATTTTGTTTTTGTTTTTTGAATTCATACGAGTTTTGTTATTTTTTTTATTTATATAAATTTTGGTTTAGGTTTGTTTGGGTTTAATACGAATTTTGGTTTTTTTTTTGTCAATTTCCGAAGGACCGGGACTGACTTTCAAACTCAACGAAATTTTGCAAGCTCGCGAAGCGTGTTAATGTATAATTATGGGATAGAAAAAAAACGAAAAAAAAACGTACGCATGAGAATCACTGGTGGGTTAATTTGCCGCCATCTCGTCCCCAACGTGCCGTATAATGGCGCAAACTGCGTTGGGGCTGACGTAGCGCGACGGAACGAAAGGGATCTCGGCATTGAGACGACGACGATAACCTAACGGACGCATCGTCGGGACTGAAACGCGACGTTACTATAAATTCAACGGATGGGAAATTTAAGCCAGAATTTTACTTGAAACAAAAATCTATTTTTTATTTTGTTCCAAAGAAAAACTATTTTTTAATTGTTTTTTAATTTTACGTAATTAAATATTCAAATATTGAATAATATTATCTAAAAATTACCTGGGCATGATTGAACTAAAGTTATTAAAAAACTTAAATATCAACATTTTTTTAGAAAGAAAAAAGTTATTTTCCATCTAATTTTTTAAGTGACATTGAAATTTGAAATTTGATAAAAAATTTGAATCTTACCATTGCTTAATTTAATTTCGCGATAAGCATTAAGATTCGTTTACAAATTTCGCGACAAGAAATAAGATTCGGTTGAAATTTTGTCGTTTTCAATTATTAAATCGATCGGAAAAGTTTTCACGTTCGGTGTACACGGAGCGCGGCGTCGCGACGCCCCGGCGCCTTTTCTTCGACGTTAGTCGGAATCTGGGTGTTACTTCCCTCCGTTCATCTTATTTCTCCGCACTACCAATAACAGCCCTTTCCATTTTCGTTTTAAGCTTTTACTCGTCGGTACCAATCCTTTACTTGAAGTTGAATATATATTATTTATAACAATTTAAATAATAATAAAAAATTCCAACAATAATAAATTAATAATTAACAATATTTGAATGATTAAAGATAAATAGAAATTGTCATTTTTAAATACTAATAATATATTATCATAATACTTAAAATAATAATAACAATGATTGTTAACTTGATAACATTGATTAATTAAAAATAAATAAGTTATCAAAGGTACAGAAGAATGGGATATGAAGAAACGATTTTGTTCTTTTTTTTTGGAAAGTCTCGACGAGAAAATGAATTTAAATAAAAAGAAAATGGAAATAAAAGAGTTGAAGGAGGAATATCGGCGACAGTCGGGGTGGCCTACATAGGATAAATGTCTGACCCGAGACGTTTCATTGATTGGGTCGGTAGACGAAAATTTTTACCTCTTAAATGTCACTCTCGACTTGGCCCTGGCTCAGTGGTTCTTCATAGACGCTGGCATTGAGAAATTCAATTATTGACCGAGGAAACACGAGAGACCGGGTGGCAGCTTTAATGCCGACGGACTACCATATACATATACATATATATATATATATATATATATATATATATATATATATATATATATATATATACATACATACATACACACATACCTTCGTTTCGTGCAAGCTCTCCACACGTATTATCCCAACGGCGTTTCGTTATCAATTTAAATATCCATACACAAGATCTTTCTAACCGTTGACCCGTATCGAAACTTTCATAAAATTGAATAAATTTGAATGTCTGCCGAGACCGTTAATTCGAACCTTTTTCGCGACGCAATTGTCGTTTTTTTCTCATTTTATTATCATTATTATTATTCTTTTAAAAGACGATATTTCCTTTCCGTTTAAATTTTAATTTCGATGAGAGGTCGCGTCTTTTTTTACGCCCAGCGTTACGTCCCATTATATCCTGTGGAAGCCTGCAAGGATATACAATTTTTAACCCCTCCGAACAATAAACGTTAAAGCCTTCAGAATGGCTTGCCACGAATAAGTGAACCGTATCTCCGTTTTGCGATTATCTTGCCCGACGGAAAAACCTTTATTTCCCGTTGTTCCACGCTCGGGGAATAATTGCGAGGACAAATGCTCGCGATCTCATCGCTTTTCAAACGAATATCGTTTACGTCCGGTTCTTTTATCCCCTAGTGATCTTTTGTTTTCGCGCAGAGTTTTTTTTTTTTTCATTCTTTTTGTATTCTTGTGATTTCAATTTTACGAAGTTGCGTGGGACGTTTTTTTCTTTGTTGTGTTTGTTTGGGTTTGTTTAGGTTTGTTTGGGTTTGTTTGAGGTCGTTTAAATTTGATTTGGTTTTTTTGAGTTTTTTTAGGGTGTTTGGGTTTGTTTAGGTTCGTTTAGACTTCGTACTCAGGGTTTTCTTGAAACGCAATGGAATGAAAATATAGAGCTTACCTGGGTTTTATAATCGCCGGCTTGTTGTTTCATCGTCGATTTGAAGTTGCTACCCTCGATTATCTTGGCATTATTAACGTATATTTCGTCGTGATAATTGACTCGCTTCCTTGTGATCCAGAGCGGTGGATTACCCTCAAGTTCCGATGATATCGAATCTCTGAGCTCCTCAGTCGTCTTTGGCAAATTCGCTAGAACAATAAACATTTTTTTCAGTCCTGGAGAACTCAGTAATTTTCAAGATGCTGAGCCTGACCAAGTATGCATTTTTTAAAATTAACTCATTTAATAATAAAGTGAAGAAAAAAATCGTTCAAACAACTAGAGAAATTAAACGAATAAAGTCATAAAATCAATACTCAAGATTACTTTAAAAAAAATAATAATAAAACGAAAAAATTGATTAATTCAATTTTATGATTACATCACTTTTTTCGTTTTATTATTCTACCGTTTTCAAGATTTTCCTATATTAAATTCAATTAAATAAATATTAGATTGAAAAAATAACGATTATTTAATGCCCATAATTGACCATCATTTATTTAATTGTTTATTTAAACATTATATCATTTTAACGAGCATATTATTTTTTCAATAATCTTATCGAAGGAGCCCATACAAGAAACCTTCGTCAAATCTCAATATTTCATACAACAAAATTAAACTTACAAAAAAAACAATGTTGAGTCGAGCTGAAAGGAATTAAAAGTCAGAGGCTCAAGTGGGTTAAAAATGTGTTAAAACAAAAAGCTCGTTACTTTATTTTCTTGTTAGTTTTCCATTGCTCTTCCTAGATTTTCGCTCTCTCTCGTTGCCTCGCCGACAAATATACGTAATTTTGCTCTCGCCAGGTAATCCTGAGCCATTTGTTTTTTATCGTTCTTTTTCGCGGTCTATGCTGAATAAAAGGAGACGTCGAGTGGAGAAAATTTGATGTTCCTTCCCTTCAGAAGGGAAACGATAACCGTATACGTGAAAATCCTGAAAATCATAAGGGCGTAAAGGCCACAGGGAAGGATAATTGAATCATGGTTGATTGCGTCCTTCTGTGTCTTGAGAATCGAAGCCCGCGCGCATGCGCTAGTCCGCGTGTGTGTTCCAACGAAATTGAGAGGCAAAGCTCAGTAACGGAAGGAAGCGCTTCACAATGGTACTCATTACAGGGTCGATGAATCGTCTACTCTCCTCCAGGGAGCTTCGCTAGCAAACGTTTTTTACTTCCTCGCTTATTATTTCACGTTTCGCTCGATTTTATTTTTTTCCCCCTTTTTTTTCATTTTCCCCATTCTTTTATCTTTCCATATTTTCAAACTTTTCGCATCGTCATTGTTCCCGATGCTCCTCTCGGCTTCGTTAGCCGACCCAAATACGGAATCCTTGGTTTGAACGCTATTCGAACGTTCGTTCGAAATAACGAATGTTTTTTTAGTTCTCGAACGAAACGCGCATGGAAATTAAGTAATTGATTTAAACGAATTGATACATTTGATTTGGGGTATTTTATTGATCAATCTCCATTTAAGTTTTATTAGATCAATGAATTGAGTTACGTAAATTAATATTCATTTATTTAATTTGTTTAGTTACATTTTGTCTCGTTATTAAATTTAGTTAAATTAACTGAATGAGAATAATTTATTCCATTTATTTATATGAATTAAACTAATTACATTAATATTAATTCATTTAATTTATTTAATTAAGTTTTTTTTTGTTATTTTATTTATTTAAATTAATTAAATGAATATAATACATTTAATTTGATTTAATTAATTGAATTAATCGAACTAATTAATTCGGTATATTTTCCTAATTAATGACTACTCCATCGTTAACGTGGAATTCTCTTCGTATATTTTTTCGTACACCATCAACATTCTATTTCTCATTTTTTAAGTTCCACCACACAGCGTTTCGTTAAGCGAATCGCGATAATCCACTTCGCCTCGAAATTCTCAGAAAATGCGGTTGGCGGACCTGTTGAAGCGGAAAAATTTCATCCGGCAGTTACGCCGCTCGAATTTCGAGGCTTGTTTCCGCGCGCGTACAAATGCGCAGCGAGAGAGTCGATGGACGCGACGGGGGGATCGCAAGAAGATTCATGAATTCGAGATTGGCCAAATTCGAGGATGCTAAACTATATTCTGTGACATTCTCGGTTTATGTTTATGACCTAGCTTCATTTGAATAACAGATGAACCGTACTAGCCCAGATGTATACGTTCTAAAAGGAAAATAGGTCACGAGAATCTGGCACGTTGCCAAAAGCATCCTTTTATCCTTCCCTCTCTCTCTTTCTCTTGTTTTCTCTCTAACCCGTCGCCGATTCCGATAATACATCGTCGTGTTTACGTTTATACACGGGTTCACTTTACCTTGTTCCTTTTTCCTTCGCGAAGACAAAATTGAAATCACCGGCCTGCTCGTCCGTTTCTCGCATCAAAGCTTTCTCGCCAAACAGAAACTCGGCGAGGAGGGGAGGGGCAGTAGTGAGAAGGAGAAACGAAGTTTTCCGTTGCGGGTTTCGTATCCCCATAGTCAAGCCTTGCGTATTCATTATGAAAATGCAAATCCACACATCCTAGGTACGTATATCGCAAACATATTGTTCCGGTCACGGGGAGCGAAGCGATTCTAACTTTGCACGAGACTCCGTCACGTTTGCGCGGAAAGACTAGTCCAGCGAGACTCGAAGGGGCTCTCGTGAGAAAACGCGCATGCGCAAACGATTCAACGAAAAATTCTCGCATTTTTATATTTTCCGTAAGTCCGGAATGGAAGAATTATAAAGTCAATAATCGAGGATAATTGTAAAAATTGATTATTCAATTTTATTATCATTTTCTTTATTCATTTTATAATTTTTCCATTTTGGCTTTGCGAAATAAATAAAAATTCGAAAAATTTCCGTTGGTATGCGCATGCGCGTTGTACCACGAGAGCTCGTTCGAGTCTCGCGAGACTCGTGTTTTCGTACAAGTGTGACGGAGTTTATTTAGATTTGTTTAGGTTTTATTATTTTTTGTATGTATAGTTTTCGACAATTAAATATCATCAGAATTGAAATGAGGTTCGTACTTGCGCGGAACTGAGAGAACTGTTTCGAACGAGTGGCAGTTGTTTCTCTCCCTGTCGTGAATACGGTGGATGACGCATCACTCCTGCCACACACGGCGCACTGAATTTTTTTTTATTCTCGGGTTGGCAAACGCTCGCGAGTGCGAAGGCAACGCCCTCTGGATGCGAACGGTCACTGCGGTTTGAAATTTGCCGGCTTACGTCTGTGTTTTCGTCGCGCGTCCATATATCGTGTTCAGTCGTGATTTCGATTTCAGTCGCGTGGATTGTATCCTGTGATCGTGAACGCGTTCTCGATTACAACGAATACCTCGCGATTTTGAAGGTTTCATCAACCGATCGACAAACGATGGAGGCAGTTTCTGTGTCCAAGGTACGTGATCGATGTTTACATTGAGACCTGTTGATTCTAGCGTCGCTTGGCCCGCCGCGTACACGCCAGCGCGTTCCATAACCTCAACTCGCGCTGACGAGAAATATGCATTTTTCGAAAATTTGACTTGGATCAATGCATTTCTTTAGTAACATCTAACGAATTGGCACATTGATGATTGATGATATAAGTAAAAGGACGAGGAAGTTGTCTTTTTTTAGGTTATACAAGTAGAAATGCGACGAAGTCGTCTTTGGTCATCAACTTGTCAAGTTTGATTTTGGTCACGATTATTCAAATGTTTTTTTTGTTTGAGCGAATTACGATGTTCTTTTATCCGTATTTGAAAATATTTACTATAGTTAATAATATTTGTGAATATTAATTTCGAGTTTTTCATTTCCATTCCGTCCCAATGTTGTAAAATTAAAAACTAATTGATTGAGAAATCAGCTCGCTAACGATCAGTGTTCCAAATTCTTATCGGAACTTTGAAAACGCAGGATGAAATTTTAGCTTTGCGGTCTTGAAGAAATGAAAATATGGATGAAACTTCGTAGCTTTGTTGCTTCGTAGCTTCGTAGCTTCGTAGCTTTGTAGCTTCGTAGCTTTGTTTTGTCAAGAATGGCATTCCCCCGTTGGGTTTATAGTCTTCTGGGCGACGGAAGATGGACAGTTCACAGCTATTGTAGTAATGACCTTTTTCAGGGAGTCTTCGCCTACAAAGGGAAATACAAAATTGGCCAGAAAAAGAGAAAAGTTGACAACAATCCGAGTTTCGATGAACCATGGTACAAAGCTTACAAAGCGGCTTGGTTGGCCGTGCAGAATGCTGCTAAGGTAATCGTCGTGTTTCACACTATAATTTGGCTTTGATTACGCACAGTAAAAGAAAAACAAAAAAGAATCGCTGATCTGGAATTGAATCTTTTGCAGGAAATCAATACGAAGATGTTCAAACAAATTCTCTTAGACATGAAGAATTATGTAACCAGAATAAGGGGAAGTTCATTAAAAAATTATACGAATGAAATATCTACAGCCATTTTGTTGACAGGTGAATTTGATGTTTTTTGTTCTTTGTTGATCGATGATTGTCGAACAGTGCCAAGAACTTTTTCAACGGCACGGAGATTCTTCAATGCTGGATTGAAGTTTGCGTTGGAGCGCAATAAAGTTTTTTTCATTTTTTTTCTTGTCATTCTCATCAAATTAAAATCCAAATGAACCCAAACGAATAAACCAATCTCTGATAAACTTCTTGCAATGAATACTTCATTGATGAATTGTTCTTCCGATAGGTGTCAATTTGCCAGATCACAGCGTCTTGTTCAAAAATTTGGCAGATCAATTTGTGAATATTACGCAATCGATAGCTATAGTACATTCCCGAGATTCCGGAAACTTGAAAAACTTGATCGAGGAAACGGTTTTCCAGTTGATCCATCGGAATCACGTGAGTACAGTGAAATTAATTTTTTTCGTTATAATTTCATTTTATTTTTTATGATTGCTATTTATTTGTAGATCGAAAAGTCGGAGGTTCGTAAAAATCAGTGTACTCTGAGGCTTCTAGAAGCGTGGCACGGTGAAAACCACAAATACGACGATCCTCTTGTCATTATCGTGCCTGACTTTGAGAGCTTTACTCCGAGCGTTTTGCGGGACTTCATTCTCGTGCTGAGGTAAAATTAAATTTGGGTCGAAAATAGAAAACCAATAATTGTTGATCAATCAATAATTGTTGGTTACTGTATATTTCTTGATCAATCAATAATTGTTAATTAATCATCAGTAGTTGTTTAACAGTTCATTGATCATCAATGATTAATTAATCGTTTATTCTTAATTTTTCATTAATCGTCAATTGATCATTAATGGTGAATGGTCGTTAATTGTAATTGAAAAGTTAATTAATCGTTTATAGTTAAATAATCGTACATCGGTGATTGGCCGTTAATTGTCAATTAATCGTTAAACAATCGTTAATAGACAGGAACGATTTCCAGTATGTACACAAAATCGATGAAATTCGTTCTGATATTCGGAGTAGCGACGACCCTTCATGCCGTTCACCGATCTTTATCGTACGACGTTACGTCGAAGCTGCGAGTCCAGGCAAGCGAACATTTTTATTCGAACCCGTACCAAATTCGCTAATAAATCGCGGCAAAAAAAAGCGTATCCGTTTGCCTCGAACGATTACCTTCTTAATTAGAATATTCAAATGAGAAAAAAATAGACTGGCAAAAAAAGTTGAACGTACACGAGCGAGTTTTTTTTTGTTTGTTTTTTTTTTTTTTTCTTAAATTGTCCATCTCCGTTCGCAGGTATTCCACGCGCCGACTCAAGTTAAAAGTTTGTCAGATGTGCTCGAGGGCACCGTGCTCTCTGGAAAAACTCCATTTAAGTTGACCGGAAGAGCGTTTCAACTCCTCACCGATATCTTTCTCTTCTACGACTTTTCCGTACACGGCTTTCTTCAGGGTTACAAGGTAAACACTGAATTATATATACACCACTAATTTATTCACGCGCGCCTCAATCCGTCCGCGCACCGATCCACTTTCCTGCAGAAACATTCAATCTCGTCGACACGCTTCTTTTCTTTTATTTATTTTTGTTACTTTTTTTCGTTTCTTACAACCATGGAGAAAGAACAAATATTTTCTACGGTCAGTCATGCTCGTAAATATAATAATAATTATAATACGATCTTTTTCTATTTTTTCATAATAATAATGTTATTATTATTATAAAAAAATTATTATTAAAAAATGGAAAAATAATTGGTCGCATTTAAAATTCGATCTAACCTTCAATGGAATTAATTTCAGCTGTGCATGGTGCAACACTTTTACGGAAATAATTACGCCTCGCTGTGTTGCGAACTCGAGGATTCCAAGAGAATGATCAAATTGTTGAGTGACGAAGATCTTCAGGAAATAAAAAGGCTCCCGTCTATTGCCAATTATTTCACGAAACTTCAGAAACCGGAAAACGAAGGAAAGAAGGAAAACAGCGAGGATGATTTTAAGGAGGTTCTCGTTGGACTTCTTGGGAATTTTCACAGTGCGATGAATCGATTCTTCCCCATTCTCAAGTGCCTACACTGTTTGACCTGTGATTTGCCAGGTGCGCCACTGGGAAATCAGGTACGTTAGTACTCGAGCGCAAAAAACGTTCGAACGAATTATCGAAAATTATTTCGTGAAACTTTATGATCTGGAAATGGTTCGTATGTTTCGTTAATAAAAATGTATATTTTTGTTTTTTATGAAATAATGGGATAAAAGGATATTAAATATCTAAAACAATTAAAATAATGATGGAGAATGAAATATGTAATTAAATTACTAAATATAACTGACCCAAAGGAAAGTTAAAATAATTCACTTTAAAAACGTATTAATTGAAATAATGGAAATAATGATTAAGGACATAAAATAATGAAAATAATTGTTAATAATAATTGAAATTTAAAAGTAATACATTATTTATCCAACTCTGCAATTGTAAATTCTATTATTTATAATTTTATTCAATTTTGTTATCGAAATCTATTTTCAGCTACGGGAAGTTTACGCGACAGCTGTGACGTCCGACATCTCTGAAACCCAAGAATACAAGGACTCGTTTCAGTTATTAGGATTTTTGTCCAAGGAAGAATTCGTCGCGAAGCTGGAGGCAGTCCTGGAAATCGTACGAGAATCGGCGAGTCCGAGTCTCAGAGACGTGGAGGAAATTTTTCTGAAAAATCTCGTTATCCTGAGAAACGCGAGCCTAGAGGTCACGACGATCTCGAAGGAAATCGTGAACGTCGGTGAAAAATTGAGTCGTTCCCAACTCAAGGAAGTGAGTTATCAAATAATAATAATAAAAGTAATAATAAATATGTCGATTTGTATCTCATTTCCGCCTTCCGATAATATCCGTTTTCGGTTTGATTGCCGGCTTATTTCCGGTTTTAGTAATTATTAAAAATGTCCACTTCCGGTTTCAGAAATTATTAAAAATGTCCCAGCAACAATCCCGGTCGCATTACAAACAGGCGCAAATTAATTTTCTGGAGTACCTCGATCGCGATGTTTTCGCTGTTCATCTGACGAATCCAAGCCGACTTGTGGGAAATGAGATATTTTGTTTTAGCGATTCCAACTCTGCGAGACACCCGATACGAGGCTCACTCAGAGCTGCCATCCATACCGCTCTCACCAATCCACAAATTTACCTCGAGGTTAGTTCGAATTGTCAAAACCCTTGCAAATTGAACTCTCGACAAAAAATGAACCATATTCATCGTTTTTCCCTTTTTTTGTAAACTGAGAAATATTACATCAAACTTGTGGTTCGTAAAAGTTCAAACGAAAATTGAGTAATTTTCGTTTGTTTGAATTTGCACTGATTGACTGTGGAAAAATCGCTTCGACGTTTTCGTGTATTTTCATTAGATAATTTTCATAACTTATTAATTCATTAGAGACGAAACAAAATTAAAGAAACAAAACTTTGAAACTTTATTAATCAACGAAAGTTTGAATGATTATTTTCATACTTATTTTCATTTTCGAATAAAATGGTTATTTCCCTATTTGTTTTATTTCTATTCGTTTTAGTGCGGCTGTTGCAGTTTGGAGAATGAACAAACAATACAGGCGACTTTACCTGATATCAGTATTATTTATAAGCTGCATTTGGAAACAAGAAAGTTGATCAACATGTATGACTGGTTGCAGGTAAGGGCGCTTTTAGTTTTTATTTTAATTCAAGTTTATATCAAGGTATGTGTTGTACATTTTGCATCAAGTCTTGCGGTAAGACTGAATATTTTTGCGTTATTTTCGTTCTTTCGGTTAAAATTGTGTTTTTGTTTTGTATTTTTTATACATTATTTCGTTAACAAAATTTTAGTTCATATTTAGTTAAACTTTACTTAGTACTTTAGTTTAACTTTTCGTTAAAATTTAGTTAAACCTTAGTTATTATTTTGTAAAAGTTTATATCTTTATTTTGTATAAAATTTTTGTTTGGGTTTGTTTGGGTGGAATTGGCCGAAAGTTTTTTTACTAGGGCATATATAATCTATCATCATCATCATCACCATCATCATCATCTCTCTCTCTCTTTCTCTCTCTCTCCCGGCGCTCCATAGTTAAAGCTCGGTTAACACGTTAATTTTTCGACTCCATGGGGTTTTCGTGTCACGCACGTCGTTCATTGACGCGACGTGGAAAATTCACAAGCTCAACGTGATTGCAATCGGTTACCCGGCACCTTGAGAATTATTACGAACTCATGGGAGTCCCGGTGTTCGCGTCGTTAAGACTTTAGAGCGTGGGTAAGGTGCAAAATGATCAGAGAGAGAGCCTTTAATACGAGCGTTCTATATGCGCCGGAAGTGAGGATATCTATCTATAGAACGACTTTCGGAAGATCGAGCGCGGTCTTATCGCGACCCTGATCTTTACCTCGTTAATGCTAAATGGATTGGCCGCTCATCAGTCGACTTTTCCTACCGTTTTATCCTTCACCCCATTTCCCTCCCCACTTCTCCCTCCCACATTGCTCTATCAGCAGGATCCATCAATTTGTGCGAATTTCATTTTTCAGGCTTTCCTGACTATTGTTAATCCAAACTCCGAAGCCGACGAGCAGAGGGACATCGATCCTAAAATACAGTAAATCCTTTTCTACCATTTCTAGTCACAATTGACGATATCGTATTAGGTGTGGTAAAAAGAAATTCATTATTTTGTGAAGTCAACCAATCATGAACTGAATCGGCCAGTCGCTAAAGTTTGTTCAGTACGAAATTTCATCTTTCCATCTCGTGTAACCCGATCCGACTTGTACAACGCAAGATACAGATGAGCCGTCTGCTTGAAAAATCATAGATTCCTTCTTACTACACCTCATGTATATTGCTTCAACTTCGATTCTCTTTCAAGCTGGCTTTTCCTACCGCGTGGATTTCAAAATTGGTCGATGCATTCCGAAATCCTTTGAAGGATCGTTTGTTTAAAGCTCAATTCTTTCGAACTCAAAATTCAATTTGGTTGTGATGAAACGGGGCAAAAACTGTAACAGGGATATCTTTTGTTGAAAATTTTCATTTTTTGTCGCATTGTAAGGAAGTTAATATTTTTTTTTGTACTGCGAGACAATTTTCATTCTTTATCACTTTCGAAGGCAATTTTTAATTTTTTGTGGCAATCCAAGGTTTCTTTTTTTTTTTTTCAAATTTTATTTTTCGTTTATCCAATTTGCAGAGGTCGTTTCACTCAAGCGATAGCGGAGTTACAATTCCTGGGTTTCATCAAGACATCGCGGCGAAAGACGGATCACGTGAAACGACTGACGTAATCGTCGGTTCCTTCCCTCTTGCGTCATCGATCGATCTTGTACCTTTTATTTTTACGTTTATATGTACGTTCTCTGTATTATTTATTAACGCTTATTTAAGTTTATTTAACATATCGCACAGGAGACATTTTTTCGAATTATCAAACGATCAGAAGATAATTTTTTTAAATCCGGAAACATTGAAAATGAATTGGCGATTGCGCAGTTTTGTTCTGCGCGTCGACATATCGGGTATGTGACCTATAGCTCTGATGGGCGTGAAGAACGAATGAATTCGTATCAATCTCTCGAGACGACGTTTTTCTTTTTTCCTACGCCGCAAATATCCGGCGGCGATTCGGAATTCGATCTCGAAATGTGGAATATGCGGAATGAATCGGCGAGCCGGATGGAATCAGTGAACGAATGGAAACATTGTGAGAGAGAGAGAGAAGCAAAATCGGGAATTCTATCTACGAGAAAGATATGCACGAAGAACGGAGGTAGAAATATGAGAGGAAGAAGAAAATCCATGGAAGATAATGCTACGCGCAAGGAGATGCATATTGATGTCTAGCGCTGAAGAGAAGACATTTTAAAAGGACTTTTTCGAGGACTGAATACTAACGTCCGGGACTTCCGGTTCCGTGACAAATCCATGATTTTTAAATATAGACTTTGCACGATTCGATTCGATTGTATGAATAATAAAGTGAATTTTTATTTATTTATTTTTATTATTTACTAACGTTTTATTTATTTATTTGTATTATTTATTAAAGTAAAACCATTTTTTTCGAGAAAAACACGATGATTCACGAGACTTTTATTATTTACTAAACGTTTTATTAATTTATCAGGTCTCGAAAAATATTGTTTTGTACAGCCATATCTATTTTGTACTAAAATCGTATAAATTTTACAAATATCTCAGTTTTTTTCTATTTTTGTCCATTTGAGGTTTCGATTTCGCAAAAATCCGATAGAAGACGAAGAATGCCTTTGAAGCTCACTTCCTGATGACTTCACACCCGAAATCGTAACTTTCCCTTCGTTCGTTTCAGTGAGAAAGAAAAAAACGTTTTTCTCGATTTTTCGAAAGCACGAGTTTTACTTTGGCAATGTCGGAATTTTTCGAAACCAATGAAAGTAGACGAGGATAAAAAAAGAATTGCAAAAATTACTTCCTACCGGACTGATGTAATTATTTTTTCCACTTTTTTCATTCCCGAGATTCGTGTGGAGCGAACCATCCTTAATGGCTGTTTAATTAGAAGGTTTATTGGGTTACGAAAAATCCGAAAATTCCATTGACCCCAGAATATACGTAAAACTATTCGGTCCGTGCGTCCTGAATTTTTCATCCGCACTTTACTTTCGTTCTAAATCGGATCTTCAGGATTATCTAATTTTCAAACCCGGAGTTCTGCCGTATGACAGAAATTTTAATTATCGACAAAACATTCATTTTTTATCCGATTACTTCAAACTGGAATGGTAAGTGCAATTGTTTTGCGTTATGCTAGAAAACCAATAGAATGATGGAAGGTCGTTGAAATATTTAAAAGTATTTCGATTTTCCTTATTTTTGAAATATTTAATTTAATTTGTTTATTTGAAATTGCAGTTTATGAAATTTCATTCAAATTTCTCTAGTTTGATTATTTTTTTAGCAGAACTTTCAACTTGCACTAATTTAATACATCTATATTTTAATTTAACGAATATATAAATAATAATATTGAGAAATGTAATATTCAATATTATATATATTTATTTACTTTTTGAATTCGAATATTTAATTATTTAAATTTTTAGAATTAATCTTGATAATTAAATTATAGATTAGTGCAATTGAAGTTTGTTTATAAAAATTATAATTTTAGTTTGATTTCTTGGGTCGAGCAATGAATCGTTGATGTAAAAATACTTTGAGTTGTCAAAATGACTGTCAATAATTTTCATATGAGGATAATTGATCACATAGAGTAAATCTAAGGATTAAAATCACGTGACAGTGAAAGAACGACGAAGGACAGGTAAGCGGAGAGAAAACACGAATGTATGTGTTTTAAATGGATCATGATGACACGTACATCATACTAGTGACGCAACTCGTTAATCCCCATGAGAACGGTAAATTGTGTAAAAAAATTATTTCCAATTAGTTACCTAATGAGTACTTGGCCCGAGGAAATTTTCGACCATTGCTATAATTGATTATTGATGAGAAAATGGATTTTCTAGTACCCAAATTCGAGCTAATTAATCGCCAATGTATTCCCAATTAGTGGAATAATGGGAAATTGAAAATGAAAATGGGCGCATGAAAGAGAACGAGATCCTGTCGTCTCCGTGGCTTTCGACTAATCGAAATAACGAAATACAAATTGTCCTCGTGTTTGAGGACAATTTGCATTATTCCGTTATTTCAATGTTCATCATTCCGAATGAGAATACATTTGTCATCGGTTATCGATTAACCGAGAAACTCAAAGTATATTTTTCGGTTGGAGAATCGATTGTTTCCTTAATTAATTGTTTGATCGCTTTTATCCTTTCAACTATTTATCTCTTATTCTTTTTCAACATTCGACACATTTTACTATTATTTATTATTGTTATTTTTGTAATGAGAAATCTCCAAAATAACCTAAATGGAAATTTGTAAAAATGAGCTGATGACCAAATTCAACATTTTATAAAAATCAATTCAAAATTCCTGTTGCAGTTTGTATAGGTTATATAAATTGGTACACGTATCACCAGAAGTATATAAACCTAAACGAACCCAAACAAAAAGTTGGATGAATTTTTCGTGCTCCAAAAACGTATTTTTTAAATCTACCTTAATGAACAACGATTCTGTTAAAATACCCATAATTTTAATCATGGAAATTGATTCATCAGGTATTCAACGCTTCAGTAATTAAAAAAAAAGAAACGTATATCCAATATGTAAATTTATTACAATAATTGATTTACGTATCCCAGCCGAATAGCAATTATTCGGCTAATCGAAGATTCGAATTAATTCATCCGAATAATTATTTGAGTGGGTGATTGGACCGACGTTGATTTTTTTTTTTAATTCAACAATTGGAAATTACTAATGCAATTGTCGTTACCGGGAACATACATGGTGTTCCACGTCGGAATGTCATTCGTGAAATGGTTGGAGTTGAAATTCTGAGTCGATTTATATAAGCTTGGTTATGTTTTCCGGATCAACTCCTGAATTATTATTTATTTTTAAAGGCAGCTAATCAGGTGCTCTCGTTGAGCAGACTTACGTCGGTGAGCAATACGCACGTGTGGTAGTGCCCGCCCAACCCAATAAAACCCAAACAAAACTGGGAATAATTTTTATATTTAGGGGTTTAGTGTCATATCGCAGGTCCACCTCGATGTATTTTTATACCTTGAAGACAAATCCACCATTTAATTCGCCTTGAAGTTTCCATTTGGAGGGAAGAATGTCAAAAAAACATTCGGAAAGTAAAGTTTTTTGCATTTTGCCAGTCTAATTTTGTACTTTCCGCAAAAACTCGGGCATTTTCATAATCAGCGGAAAATTTCCGATCAAATAGATCCTTTTAAAAGGTTAAAAACGGAAAAAAATTTTTTTGGGCTTCCCCCGGCCACTTTTCCGGAATCTTGAAAATCCCGAAATTTCAAAAGGTCTTAGGGTGAGCTTCTCGTATGCTATAGAGGTTCAATTGGTAGGTTCGGAAAAGGTTTTTGCCTAACTTAAACAATGGCGTTGGATTCATATCGATATCTCTCGTAGTTTTCCCGGAAAGTCCACTTGAAAAATCGCAAAAAAAGGGGCAAAGGGGTATGTATGGAAAAATTGGCAAAAATCGATGGTCCAACTTTGAAATTCTGCCAAAAATCGAAAAATCATCGGGTATTAATGATTAAAAAGCAATTTGAAGAGAAAATCATAACGAAGAGATTGAGCACAGGCTGGAATGCCAAATCCCAAAGGGAAAAAAGTTATCAATGATTTAGTGCAAAAACGTATTTTGCCGAAAAATCGAAAAAAAATTTTGATTTTTAATATTTTTTTTATAGGTCCTTTACGATGTAATTTGATCCCCTGAAACCGAATCTGCTATTAATTTCCCCAAAAACCCAAAATTTCTATGAAAAAATGGTAAAAAACACCTTAAAACACGTTTTTCTTTGCTTCGTTCCATGCTTTCGACAACAATTCTATGATATTCGTAATCAGCATAAAATTTGCGATCAAATAGATCTTTTTAAGAGTTTAAAAGTGGACAACAAACGAAAAAACACATCAGAAACATAGTCTACCAAAGGTTTTTTGCATTTTCCCAGTCTAATTTTCCACTTTCGGCGAAAACTCGGGCATATTCGTAATCAGCGGAAAATTTCCGATCAAATACACCCTTTTAATACTCAAAAAACGGAAAAAAATTTTTTTCGACCTCCCAGGCC
>JAPYZI010000537.1:0-48802 GCA_030523105.1 Ophioninae sp. A BG-2022a
TTTCGGCAAAACGGGCCCGGGAGGTCGAAAAAATTTTTTTTCCGTTTTTTAAGTATTAAAAGGGTGTATTTGATCGGAAATTTTCCGCTGATTACGAATTTGCCCGGGTTTTTGCCAAAAGTGAAAAATTAGACTGGGAAACTGCAAAAAACTTTGCTATAATATTTTTTGAACATTTTTCCCTGCTGCATTCTGAAGTTTATCTGAATTTTCTTGATGGTCGATAAGATGTTGAACTCTGGTGGTACATTTTTGTCACATTTACGTGAAAAATTTCGAAAACGAATTTTTCCGTCATTCCTTCATAAACATAGATTAAACAAAACTCAAAACGTATACTTTTGACTGCTTCAAAGGTTCATGCTCGGGAAATTTGTGAAAGTGCAATACGATGGATCGTAGCTCGCAATTACTGCCATGGTAACCACAATCTGCACAATATTTTTCAAAATTTTGGTAAATGCCGAGCATGTTCCTCTTAGAGCAAGCGCCCTGCATACACACGATAAACTTTATTCTAAGCGGTTGAACAGTATGGGATAAATTGGATTGTAAAATTTCGATGTGGCTATGAACGTGTTCGTCATTCCCTTAAGAATCTACTAGATACTTCCCAACTTCAGTTGTCTCTTTTTCTTCAATTCTTACCTGAAGAGCTGTAAAAATAAACGCCATAAAAAAAACTCTACTTCATTTTCCATCGGTCTCTTCATTCAAATTATTACAGCACATCCTACAAGGCGTATTCTGAAACCTCCTGTAGGTTCACGTGCATCCACGTGTCAAGCACGTATGACACTAGCCTATATCTACGTGCGCGTAACCGCTGAGTGCTGAGAAATGCGAGGGCGCATATCGCTCCAGGATATGCGCAACGAGCCTTCGATCGCCGGTACCTACGTATGACTAAACGCCACGTGGATCGAAGATTTGGGATGTATACTCGCGTGACGAGGAACGTGGCTAGTGACATCGATCGATGAGGATTTCGTATAGACAAACCCATCAACGAACAATCCCCATCCACCGACTATTAAATCCAAACTTATCGGATAATAATCATCAGGAATTGAACGCCGCTAGGCCCACAGAAAATTTTCTCAACCTCCTTCCATAATCGTTCACTGTTTATGGGCGATTCTCAGAAATGGCAATCATGATGAAGTCGGTCTGCAAACGTGAAGAGGACTCTGGTGGCCGGACGTGAAATCATACGAAATGACGACAATTGAGATTGAGTTGGAGTAGGACACACCGTATTCGTATCATTCAAGCTGATTGAATCAAACGGCTCGGAACGAGAAGAAGCGAGACTGTGCAGATATTGGAATTTGCATAATGGTCGTTCGACTTTATTTAAACTGTGGCATACCTGTTAAAGATGTTTGGCACTCCAGGGTATTACACACTTCAATCGTCAAAACTCACGCCGAGAGAATACGATATGGAGTTACGTAAGGTCAAGTTTACGTAAGCTTAGAAGCTTCTATCAAAGACGATACATTGATGACAAATATTATTTCATCGTATAGAGATAATAGAGAGATTAGAGAGAAAGTGGCCCCGTAGCTTTTTGGTAGTATTAAACCTGACGTCGATAATAGACGGGGTATAAAACACTGGATTCGATTTATTATCGAATTAACATCTTTTATCGATTCTGCTTACGTTTTTACCATTCCTTTCCTTTTCGTCAGTTGAGGGCGGTCGCATAAATTCGCTACGGTGCTAATGTGACAATCGTCATTATCAGTTTTTTAAAATAAAAAAGCAATTTTTTATTTAACATGTAAAATTGTTTATGACGAAGTTATAATTTGTAGCTGCAGCTGTAATAGTTGTTTATCAGTAACCAGATCTTCACAGGGCGTGACGAGAATATTTCTGACCCGAGGGACTTAACGAACCCTGTTATATGCAATAAAATGGCTTATCAAGCAAAAATGTCAGGATTTCAAGTGAAGAAGTGTACGCCCCGTGAAGAGATGCAAAATATGTCGCTCTCGGGCTCGGCCTGATTGAAAACATCTTTCAGGAAACTTTCGCCCGGTATCTCCAGCATCCCTTCCGTACACCGTCTTGTTTCCTTCCCGAGGCCCTTCTCCCTCTCGCTGTAAGCGTTGACGCGCAAATAAAGTACGTGAATAATTCGTATTTGAAAGCCCTGCTTTAACGGGAAGTTAAGCTTAGGAGACTTGAGCCGCGGGAATAAAAAAAAGTATAAAAATGTTTTTACACTTGAGCATGGTAATCTTCCCAAAGCCAAAGGACACGCACGACAAAACTTTTACTTCCTCCGGTCGGCAATTTGCCTCTTACATTATGCATAGTATACGAATTAGGCGTTAATGGTCCAAGCATGTCGCACTGATTTTGAGACACGCTACGAATTACAAAAACCGTTCGCGTTATTTAAATATGTATACTTTTGAACAATTTATTCGTCTTTTTACTTCATGGCTCAGCTGAACTACTATTGGTCACCCGTGTTCCATACGCGTAAAATCGATTTAGTCGAAGCTACTGGATAGAGGTGAATTATAAACATTTTAAATAAATATTTACTTACCTGTGATCGGTCAACTTATTAACGATGATATTGTCTACTGTTGTTTCCAATTAATTATTTTTGCTCAGTTATCTCCTACTTTTTGTCGAGCTGCAATGAAATCCAAAATCCTTATTCAAAAATATCAACGTGATATTTTTACTGTTTTTGGTATCGATTGATTTGGTAAGGGATTCAGTCATTGCAGTAGATCCACTGCAGCTGGCGCTTCAACGTATATTTCATCTTCATAAATTTTTTCTGCTAATCAAAATCAAACGGAATCCCGATAAAAATAGGAGATACACGCACGCAATTTTTCGCGGATTGAAGAGCTTCTCTATCGATGGAATGCAATAGCTAATATTAAAATTGAATGCTATCGAATATTCAAGACAGCAAGTCACAAATAAATATAATATCATCAGAATTTCAACTATTGAAAATTCCCAGGCCAAAAATCAAAGCCGTTATTTATTATGAAAAAGCTGGATACGTGAATTTGTACCTGTCCGATATCTGGCAAATATGTAACATTTATGTGGATTAAAATTATCCATAAAAGCTCGTGAAAACATTCATAGTCGCGCATGTTAAATCGGATCGTTCTTCTCTCCATTTAAAAATATTCTCGATGATGTAGAATTTATTTAAATCCTTTTTGTCCGTCTCTCTGCAGAGAGGACGTCTTTGGAGACCATATTTTATTTGCCACAGTGAAGTAAACATATTGTCTGGTCATATAAAAGGACTGACCTGTAAATGCGTCTGCGTATATTCTTTAGCGAATAGTAGAAATTCTAGCGAAGGAGAAACACGCAGAAGATCGAGAGCTGCAGACCCTTTTAAAATATTGAAAAAAAGTACATAAACAATATTTCCGTTTTTTCGTTCTCACAATAAAAAATAAGAAAGAAATAATATTTTTCAGGACGTAGCGAGGATGTGGGATTTCTGTGAAAATTTCTCGGTCTAGTCATGACTATACAGTAAAATCTCTCTAAATGTAGGACTTCATAGCCATTTACATGAGGATTTAATGTCCAAAGAAAATGACCGAAAAATTGTGAGCTCCCCAGTAATCCTCAGGCGACTGTACCCTTGAAAGGACTTAACGTCGTTCGTAATAAAGCCTTCCAACGAAAATAAGGGGGTGCGGAAAATCGACATGGAACCAGAGGGTGTCTTTAATGTCGTTAGGCAATGGCGTGTGGCCCTTTCACGTTCAGCCTCGCAGTCGTGCATCCCCGTGCGACAGAAGTTGTAATCCGTCTCACTGAGAGAACGATTCGGGGATTTTGCTCTGCGGCAACTTTCTCCTCGAACTTCCGCTTGCTGGAACTTCGTATTGGCGAGGAAATGAAAGAGAGAGAGAGAGAGAGTGAGGAGGGGAAAAAAGGGTAAGTAGGGGGTTGAGTGAAGAGTCCAAAGAGGAGCAAGCCATAAGACAGTCACTTAGAATAGCCAAGGGCTTTTGTTTCCGCCTTTGGAGAAACGACCTCCGTACACCCAACCAGAGAAAATTGCTCCGGCATAATTGAGAAAATTGTACAGCCATTTACATACGATGAGATTGCATTATTTCATTAGCGATTAAAAGACCCTTGATGATCATTTTTACGGTTCAGTTGGTATTGGATAGCCTCTGAAGGGTTTCATCATGTCCACCCATTCCTTTATGACACTTATGCAGTTTCTTGTGATAATAGAATGATATGGGTCAAGTGTACGCACTTTGCAATTTGAAGGGCTGTCAGGGAAAAAAGTAAATCAGTAATAAATTTTCTATCTTATCTTCTCTCCTATATATTTATATCTTTTTCATTTATTTATATGTCTGAGGATAAATATTTGTTCAATTGAAAAAAAAGCTTGAAAGGAAAACATCATAAAGAGGAGAGTGACGGGATTTCTATTATCCAAAAACGTATCGCACGAGAAACGTAAAGGCCACAGGAAAATGTAACAGAGATCAAAAGCCCTTTCTTTTTCATTTTACGATCCTAAATAAATTTTTTTTCTCTCGCTAACCGCGTTCGCCCGCTAGTGCTCCTCTCATTCCCACAATATCGGTGGATATACTGACCCTGCAATTTTTCCACAACGGCGGGTTCTGGAAAATTTCACGAATGCGACCGAACAAGCAAGGATTTTTAGCCCGAGGCTTCGAGTAGAGAGCGGAGGTTATAGGTTATGTTTAGAGAATATTCGTTCAATGGGCTTGCAAAAAGGCTGGATCTTTCTTATGTAACCTAACGGGTGCACATTAATATCATACACATCTGACTTATTTTATGTAACCATTTCTTATGAAATTTTTAACCAGCTTATATGAATTTTATAAAATATTAATCTTTCTTTTAAATTCACTCTCCAGCTATGAATGTCTTTAGAAAAGCACGAAGAAAAAAGAATAACTCGTCGTATAAACATTCTCCATAAAACATTATTTCTTCACGAATTATAAAGATTGTTTACTTTATTTTCCCATTTCTTTTTAAGTCGAATTATTATTTTTTCAATGTTTTTCCTGTTTTTACATTGAATAATTTTTTTTCGAACTTTCTTAAAGGCGTCTATAGCTGATCCGAAACAATGTTGACGAATCATTATTTCCCGACGCATGGTGATTTCTTAAAATCCACAAAAAATCCTAAGTACCATTTTGATGGTATTTTCCATCGAAAAATGACACGTTTATTTTTCGTCAAATTTTTGTAACAATAATTTGAGTAATTTGATCGAAAGATCTTTTCAGTCTATTCGATCGCGTGAAATTCTTATAATAATGATTCTTGACGCTATAAAAATTGTACAGATACGGTACTGTAAAAATTGTAGGCACAATTGCATTTCGGATGGGGTTCACGTTATCCGGAAGTGCGAGTGCAAGTGATAAAGGTAGGCAAGAGGAAAAAGTGTGATATGAGAGCGATGACGTCACGGGAGTTTGCCAGCCATGTGGGGATGTCACAAGAGGGATATAGAGCAGCGAGAGATACCGCAGCATCGCACCGCCCGAGAGCAGCATCCGTACAGCGAGGGTGAACAAGCCGATAGGAGAGCCACGGCTGTACCGGCGTGCTGTTTTCTCTCCCTCTCTCTCTTCCTCTCTCTCTCTCTCTCTGTTTTCCACATCGTCGGAAAATCAATATCCGAGGGTCGCAGCGCCTCTCGGGGGCTGCTCGCCAAAGACGAATCTCAGTGCCACGAAAATACGTGAAGCGAAAACCCCCCGTTGGCTGCGAGCGACGACGCGAGCGCGATATCAAAAGATCCACGAGCTAGGTGGAACGTGAGAGAGAAAGAGAGAAAAGGGGTGGAACAGGGTAAAAGAAAGGAGCGAGGAAGCGAGAGAGCGTGAGTCTCAGGACGAAACTCGTCGTCGACACTCGTCGGAAAAATCGGGGGTGACTCTCGACTTGCTTTGCTCTTTTTATTCGTTTCTCCTTCTTATATTTTTTTTTGTCAACCCCTTATTTCTTTCTCGATTTTTCGTTTTCATTTCTGGTTTGACTTCCTGTACACGAGTTCAATACGTCACGTGTGCCTCCCGCGTGTTTGTGTGTGCACGTCGATCTCTAGTATACACGAGAAAGGGGAAAAAGGATCGCGGAAGCTGGACGACGATTGAGCAACGGGCGGGGAGTGGGAGGGGGCAAGGGGAGGGTGGCTGACTGTACACCCCCCTCAATCTCTGTGCTGTCTCTCCATTGGACCATTGTTATATATTATACGTACAGTAAGAATTCCTCTGGCATAACCCGATATGTTGTATTCCACTCTCGTTTGCGCACCATATAACTCGTTCCCTACCCTCGTGGAACTCGAGGTGTCGCCATCTTGAAAGATCACCCTGACCTCTCTCGGAGAATTCCCTGTCACGTGTTTTCTCTCGCTGCGCCGGCAGCTCTGAGCACTTCTGTATTGCAAGAATCGTAATGATAGTTTTTCTTTTTATTTTTGAGATGGGATCGTGTTTTTGGAACTTTGGAGACCGAGTGCGGTATAACTGGATTAAACGACGTGCAAAAAGTTAGCCCAGAATGTGTGAATCGTGGTTTCACCAGGCGTATATGTTTTACCTTATAAATATCTCATTTCATAATGAATTAACAATTAGAAGTGCTCATTTTACAATTTCAATAATAATTAAAGTCAAGGTCGGTGATATTGGGATGCGCTGGTTTCCCCAATGCCTATAGATTTGTTCCAATTATTCACCAAAAAGTTTCTTAATTTTACTCAAATTTAATAAATACGTTCAGAGGATCTTATGATTATCAGCAATTACCTAAAAACCCAATATACCATATTCATGAATAATATAATACGTAATTAATTCACCAATGACTGCTGTTTGGTTTATTGTTAAAAGAAACCTTTCACTGCTTTATAAACTGATTACTTAACGGGACTATTATTCTATTTATTTGAAACTTCACCCTATAAATTGCTTGACAATTTTCAAATAGTTAATATATATTGTTCAAGAATTTTTGCGATTTTTTAGCATCCATGTATTACATGAAAATGACAAACTCTTCAACTGTCGATAAAATATTTCGGTTTCGGGTGGTGCTTCATAAAAAATTATTAAATTTCTATCAAATATGAAATCGAGTTCTGAATTTTTCATCGATCAATTGCTATTCAGCATCTATTATCGATTAAGCTACAGCGAGCTCGGACTACTCTTCTGACGAATATGCCAAATTTTGTTGGGAATTTACGTGGTATAGGTTAACAGAAATTGGAAAATGTGATTTTCGGTGCCGTGTTTAGTTTAATAGATATCGGTAATTTCGTACGGCTGGTGAATGCATCAATAATACACCAAACCACCAAATAATGATTCGATGCGGAGTGGAGAGCGGGACAATTTTCGTCGTTCGTGCCAACACCCTCGACTAAATCGGATGCAGGGTGGATTTGTACCGTTTGAAATTCGATACCTGTAATTTATTCCATCATAAATTCTGTTTCTGTACAGGGAATACCGCGTTTGCTCTGCTCACCCTTTGATAATATTGTGCGAGGAATTTCATACCAAATCAACCGAAATTCAACATAACACCAATAATTTTTCTTTACGCATCATTTTACTAAATCTCATGGACCAACTGTTTCGATTGTAATGTCTAGTCCCCATATGATTACAAAGGGTAAAGAATTATATTGGACATCGATGATTAATTGAAGATCAATATTCATCAAGTGACAGATTATTGGTGACGATCATTTATCGCTTATGACAATCGATTTTGTATTAATAACAGTTGATGTACAATTTGATCTTATACCGAATGAATTTTTTATAGTCGCGTGGAAACTGTATATATTTATTGAAGGACTTGCCAATTGATGACAGTCATTGTCCAATTAATGATAATTGAGTAATGATTGTCATCAAATGGTAAATATGTTTTTAGCAAAGAAATGATTAACATGAAATAGGAAATGATTGTCATCAACTGAAAAATCATTGCTATTGATAGAGCAATGATTTTTATCAGTTGGAAAATTATTGTTATGAATTGGCTAATGATTGTCATCAATTGGCAAATGATTTTGATCAGCTGGCGAATGACTTTCATCAATTGCCAAATGATTGACATCATTTGTCTATATGTAATTGACGACCATTATCAAAGGAAATGCCTGATGATGCGTTTAAGGCATTATTTTAGTCTTATTAAGGTAATCAAGGAATTAGTGACCAAATGCGGACAGATGGTCGAACGTTGGTCAAGTTAGCATGGAAGTTCTCGTCGACACGCGGTTTCTGCTATACATCAACATACGATTTAATTCCTCACGAAAATTGTGTTTCCTACGAGTATAATACTAAATTCGCAGGTGTAAACGGCTCAGAGGGAGGAATAGTGGTTAGAGCGTATGCTAAATATTTGAACAATGAAAATTCCGATTTATGCAAATCCTTATGCGAGGCTGTAGCCTTTCCCGTGAGCACAAAAATCGCAGTATAATTGTGACGATCCTTCACCCCTACCAACTCCCTCGGTCGCCCCCAGTATTCATTATTTTGAGAAAGAACGAACACGTGCACCGCGAGCGTGATGTCAATAAAAAAGATTAATAATAACGAGCAGGAATAATAATTATTCGTTGGACTAGAAACCGGATTATATTTTTTCTCGTCTGCATCCGGAGGGCACAGTGCAAACTTTGGAAATGAAAATATATTTTTTGCTATACGAAATTGCGAATATCGATACTGCAGCACGTAAATTTCGAATCAAAAGTTTATTGCGCGAATAATAAACTCCCACGTAATTTCCTTAATAATTCTTACTCGTAAAATTCTCTCTCACGAACCAACGAATATTCTGATCTCTACTCTCTCTCGTGAAAAATATTTTTAATGATGAAAAATACTGCGGAAAGAATTTACTTCGTTGTCATTTACGATATTTTTATACCTTGTCTGGAAATACAAAAATAATAATAAAGGAAAAAGTATTCTCTCTGTGGTTCGCGAAACTCAAATACTGATGGTATATTTTGGCACTGATCCGGAGCAGACATTTTTCACAATTGAGATAATCCTAAATCGGCGTTTGCGGTTTAAATGCAGGGGCAAATAATCAAAATTGAAAGTTTTACAACTTTATTTATATACCGCACAAAGTATGTTATTCTTTAACTATTTCTGGTGATCACAAATCAACTGCAAAAAATAAACAGACAGAAACATGGAGTTGGTGTTCTGAAGGACGAAACGAAGTAAACATGGCAAATTTTTGGAGACGAGAATTATTCGAGATCATTTCCAAACAAATTTGGAATCATATATTAAAATATTTTTTGTAAAACCTATCAATAAAATTCCTTCAAATAAGAGGGTGAAGAAAATTGAGGAATTATCTTCAAAATTAATAAATGTACTTTCAAAATGATAACACGAACATAAGAAGCTCAGATGATTCATTCTTTATGAGGTTGAATGTATAGTTGAAATGCAGCGAATTTTTATTCCAATCTTCTTTCTTATTATTTCTTCTCGATTGTCACCAATGGTTCGGTTATTTAAAAATTCTTGATTTTTCAAGCTCTTTTCCTCATTATTCTTTTCGTTTCGATTCAAGCTCTGCACGAAACGCCAGCATATCATTTTTTTTTCTATTTCTCGCACACGTACAATCTGACTTCCGTGAATACTTTTTTTTTCGTGCGCTCGTTTTGCAATTGTTGAAGAAAAACAAAAACGATTTTCGTTGCTGGAAAGTTTGTGGCTGACGTCACTACGATGTCGGAGAAAGTTTGTGTTTAATGGACAATGGATGGCACGGATTTTGTATTTCTGGTTCCGCCTCATAAACAGAAATAGAAGGAAACAGCCTCGGCTCGCAACAATTTGTAAAAAGTTATAAACAATTGCGTATACCGCTGTGTGTGCGTCAACCCTCGCGAACTGTAGCAAAGTTGAATAGCAGAAAATACTCAGTTCGTACTGATACACATACAAAAACACATACGCACATTTGTGAACTCCTAGTTGAAAATTTACCGTCAGAACGTACTTTTGAGGAAAGCAGAAATGAGAAAGGGAACGAAAGATGGAAGGAGAGAAAGAGACCAAAAAGGAAGGGAGACAGAGAGTGAGTGAAACTGAAGGAAGTCGAACGAGGAAAACATAAGAGATTCTAGGTAGTACTTATAGAGTTTGGAGAGACTTTTATCGAGGTAAAAGCACCAGGTTGTCTGTTTATACTCAGGTGGTATTTTCCACTACTGTCTTTGCCAGTGATCACGGAGTGAGGGTTTTAAAATTCGATAATCCATTTCTCTTTCGCGAAATCGAAAAATACTTATAGTTCAAACCTATCTGTTTCTTTTTCGTAAAACAAACAATCGATACAGCCTAGAAAAATAAGTCCATATTTTTCTATATCATCTCCATTGCTTTCTAACTCACAAAAAAAAACATCAAGAAATATTTGAATCCAGGTAACTGAAGTATCGAGTTACAAGTCCCATTTTTTCTCAGACGAGTTTTTCCAAAGTTTCGTGCTTTCAACTTTTTCTAAAACGATTTACATCCTAAAATGGATCAATATTGGTACTTAAGAGAAATTACGTAGTGTCAGCTTCGCTCGTTTAAAATTTTGTTTGGTTCGAATTTAATCATTGCAAATTGTTGATAATAATAATTTATAGCATTAATTTAATGAAGAAATTAAGAGTTCAAATAAACAGTCACAAGAGTTGCTGATATACATGTTGACAGAACAATGTGGAAGATCACCAATTGTGGACGAGTATTCGAAGAGTGCAAATGTAGATGATTATTAACAAGTGAAAAGTTTAATCGAGGTGTTCGAAATTTAATCACCGCAATCGTCCCGGGAAAACAAACAAAATTTAATCATCACAATCGTCCCGGGAAAATAAACAAATAAACATCTGATTAATAGCGATGAAAAGGAAGGCACGTCGAATTTTCATTGCTCGAAAATCGATAGCTGTCCTCGTATGATTGAATTATTTAATTAGGTCGTCGATACAACTTCACGGGTTGCAATTTTGAAAGCTTCAAGGATAATTACGATTCTTTATGGTCTTTTTCATGACTCGAGATGATAAAGTTAATTGCGATTCGCTGCAGCAGTTTCGAATGTAGAAATAAATATTTTTACGATTCTTTTCGCTGAAAGTTCGGTTTTCGAGATATCGAACTTTAAAGCACATTGTTTCAGCGCGTGAGAATATATCTATTTTAACGCAATACGGCCAATCGATACCCCCACTTCTGTGGCTTCGGCGGATAATGTTCCTCCGTACGTATATATCGTTATGTCAGATGAGTTTGTTGGGGTTGTTTGGGTCCGTTCGGGTTTCCCTGGTATAATAGAAGCGCAGTGAAATGATAACTTTCAAAATTCGATATTTCGAAAAGTATCGCTAGTCATGGAAAATCCTATTAGGGATTCTCTGAAAATATCAAAAGGAATATTTGAGTAAAATCGCAGCTCGCTGTGATAAGAGGGAGAGACGGGTGTGATCTTCGGAATGTTATCGTTAACCATTTTTGTAACCCTCGAACGACGAATTAATTGTCTCCTCGTTGAATCCTGAAAAACGAGTATTTCCGAAGATGTCATTCGACGTGACGTTCGAAAAAAAAAAATAACGGACGCGGGCGGAAGTGACGAAGTTGCCGGTTCAAAGCGCACACGCGTTTGAGGTTTAACAATGCACGCGAGCGCCAGCGACATTTATAATCGCCGGTGATTCCAGTGCGACGATCTTATCACTAAGGGTATATACGCTTGTTCAGGGTTTTTTCTTCATCTCGCTTGGAGAGAAAAAATGCGACGGCGAAATAATCAACTATATTTCCTCTCCCGACTGTGGGACGAAAATTAAGGAAAAACACGCGAGGGCTCTTTGCTTTCGCACGACTATATTGCACGTATTATACACTCTGCACGTTGGAGCCAAGGCTAGTGGAGGAAAGGACAATTTATCGTGACGCGAGTGTGGCGAGAAAAAAACGAAAAAAAAGAAAAAGTAAAAACTCTACGTACGGAAAATATTGTGTGTGGGAAAACGAAGATCGAGATTGTACTTCATCCCTTGCAGCGCGGAAAACTGTACCCAGTCACGCGAGACGTTCGAAACGTCGTCGTTTCTCAAGGACTAACCTACAGCAGCATTGAATTAATTATAGGATCTTTCAACTCGTATCTCAAAAGTCATTTGTTAAACGAGAACGAATAAAGAACCAATCGCTCTGCCCAGAAGTGGTTTATTTTAAGCATACGTCAGATAATACTCGAGAGTTTTAATGGAGATGAAATCGTCAGAATTATGAAAAGGCTGTTCTATTTATGATATTAAACTCCTTACTATCACTGGAATGTGCACGCGTATGGAGATAACGTAAAAATTGCTGATTTAATTAATTTCGGACATTTATTAAATTATCGAATTTTTATTATTTTATTAAATCATGGCTGGTTATGTTATTTGTTCCATACTGGTGACATAATGGCTTGAACGACTTCGATGAAATTCAATACGCGAATTTAGCTTTTGATGTGGATTAACTACGTACGATACCCTTCACTATTAAATGTAAGATGTTAAATAATTGAATATTCCTGGTGAATCAAATCTAATAACGAAATTCTAATTCATATAAAATACAAATGAATGAAATGTCGTTAAAGTCGTATAGAACATAATGTTCCAGAATCCATAAAAGTCTGGGAAAAAAATGCAAGTATCAGGTTACGTTAAAAAAATGGGATACAGGTCTTTGCCCACGTGTGATATTGAAAAAGTAAATTACGATAATAAATGTTAGATGATTACGGGTAGTTTGTGCTTCACATAATAGAAAACAGCCGGAGAATGATTGCTCCAAACATGAAGATAAAAAATCCAACCTACTCTGGATTTTCTTTTATCTGGGTGTCCTTTTCTTTTGTTTTCCTCGGCTTTTCCTGTTCTTGCTATTCTCGCTAGAGAACCGTGCTGATAGTGTACATACATGGCGCTCCCATTTTCACACGTCTAACCTGGCGCTCAGACGAATCACTGTCTCACGAAACAAACGAGCTCAACATTATTTTCCAACAGGTCACGGGTACGCAAATCGTCGAAACGAGAATAGGAGGATGAGAAAAGGTTGAAAAAAGAGAGAGAGAGAGAGAGAGAGAGAGAGAGAGAAGGAGAGGGAGAAAGAGCGAGCGAGAGAGAAAGAGAAGAAAGGTCATGTGAGAGACAAAAGCAGAAAATAACAAGCACGTATTTCCCCGCGGAATCTAGCACATCCTGAAACTACCAAAACACGTTGACGGATTCATGTGTATACAGATACGAAGACGTCTGTCCCAGAAATGCCACGTTTATTCCCTCGTCACGGATCATTGTCCAACTTGTTACCGTCGAATAATTTTAAAGGATCCATCTCAAGACGCGTGTATTTTTTTCACTTTTCATGATAAAATGTGGAAGGCAAAATATTGTATAAAATATTAAATTCTCAAATTGACAAAGTAGACGAAAAAATCGAATGAAATATTTACGTCGGAACGTCACAAACTCGTTGAATTACGAATTTTCCAAAACCATCGTATTCAATTTATTTTTTAGTGCCTGGTACCCGTGCGGAAAATTACGTGGACGTTTGTCATAGAAATAAGGGCCTCGGGGGCTCACTTGATGCTTCCCTTATCAGGTCCGTAAATGACCCTTTTCCTTAAGGGATGGGTTTCGTCGCTAATAAAGGCTTATTTGAGACTTCCGTTATCAGGAGTCCCAATAAGCCCTCATCAGCAAAGGACTTCTTCCTTTTCCGCATCAGGAAAGCCTCAAATAAGTCTGTAAAGGCCCTTATTAACAGTAGGCTCAGGTTTAGACATTGTAGGCACGGATCAATATAGCCTTTACTAAATCATTTCTGGTATTTTGATGCGTAAACTGGATACCTCGATGACACGTAAAAGTAGGATAAAAAAAAACATGATCGCATTAAACATACATTACAATCCGGAATTACAAATCCTTCCGATAATTACCTACTGATTTTGTTTCCTTTATTCATAAATGGAGTAATGCCGGCGCGTATGTTTGAATAATCCCATTCATCGTTGATTAATAAGTACATTAGGACTCATTAATCAATAATTACTTATTGACAACAAATACATCAGTACTTGTTCGTTAATGATGACTGGCGTTTGAGTGTACTTTATAATACATTAGAACGTGGAATTTTCGAGAAAAACGACTCGAACAGCCGTCGTTGGATGGCTAATAGTTTCAAAGTATCACAAAAATGAAAATTCTGCTATAGAATGCTCCGTTCACGTAGAAACGCTCGGACGTAAATCTTGGCTGGGTTAGCCCGGAAGTTGCTGGCAGTGCTTGAACCTATTAGCTCGGTTGGTTCGCGTCTGTCACTATCTTTACCTCTTTTACCCTGTCAGCCCGTTGAACAGCCACGATGTGCGGCGCATCAAGAGCCCCGGCAATGTACAAGCTGCACGCGTGTTACTCCGATTAGCATAGATAATGCGGAGCGGAACTTGAGTCGGACGCGAACTATAAGAGCCAGCACTAAATAGTGTTCAGGCTGCGCGGGTGGCGTTTAGAATATTTCCAAGTGAAGGTGGTCAGGAGTGACGAAGGAGTGGAAGAAAGAGGTAGAGAGTTGAAGGAATTGAAAAGGGACGAAAGAGACGGCCTGCAGATAAGTGAAACGAACACTGATGTGGTCAGACGCGATAAGTCCTCAACGAATGTCCGTTGTGACGAAAGTTTGCGGTGAAGCTGACCGATTTCATTCTCCAACCAGTCGAGGTCTCGCGTGGAAGATACGTTTAGTCGATCAGCTTAAAACCTGCAAGAGCCACGTGGATAACCATGTGCCAACCTGCTATGTCTGCTCAACCGTTGCCCATTACGCCACAACCACTGCCCATAGGACAAAGAGAGATAAGTGGTCGAGGAGGTGCAGTTTCAGTAACCTGCCAAGCTTGGTAAAGCAGAAACGATTATAGAGGCGAGTTTGTTCAACAGGGCGAGCAGATATGACGGAGCTTGAACGGTAACTACCGGAGAGACGGAATACGAGGGAGAAAGGCTAGAGAAGTGGGACATAGCAAAATCGGTAAAGGGATCGTTGGTAACCCTAGAATCACAGATAGAAATGATACGACGTCTTCCTGTCTCTCTTCGTCTACCGTGGTTTTCGTCTTCCTTTCAATACGAGCTACAACGCATCCCTTATTTCTCTCCCAACTTGTTGTAGTCAAACGACGCGTTGCGTCATTATCTTGTCTCACTGCGCTGAATTGTATACCGACAACTTTGCCACAGCCTGGACCACGAAAATCAACCACTCCGCGCAAATGTTCTGACGTAGATGAAAATGTGAAACGATAGTCTTTGATCTTTGTATATAATAGGTTTAAAGACACGTCGGAGATGTACCACGTAACATGTAAAATTTGTGGGGTTATGGTGATTCTCTACGTGTCTTTGAGACTCATTAGATGTTTTTTCTTCTGCATCGTTTCAATGGTTTCAAAATCCACTGCAGCAGTTCGATGCTCTTTTGACATATCATTGTGAACAACTGATGCATGAAACCACACAGTTTCGAATCCCCAATACACTAAGTATTTACTCTTCAATAATGTCGCTTCTCACTCAATTTACTGATATCATGCTTGGCCGAATATTTTGGAAAGCAAAATAGAATTCATAACGTGTATTATTTCGTCATATGTGGAAGAGAATACATAAAGAAAACTGGTGTCTAAAGACTAGAATACATTTTCAATATAAGCCAAACTACTTGATGCACGTCGATAAAAGACAATTGAATTAAGTCAATTTGCACCCTCATTACCCTAATTTATCAAAACGGAGAACCAGACTTTAATTATCCGTTCATGGAGCTATTCTTACTCGTCATTCTCCCTTTCGAAGGCATTGTTAAAGCCTTTTTAAAAATCAAATTATAATCCGATAAAAAATAACTGCACCACTGAAATTAACCCTAGTGACGTTTTAATACAAAGTAAGCGAGTTTTCTTGGAACATCGAGAAACAAATAAGTAAAATAATCTATCCTGTTTTCCATTCTGAGGAATACATAAGCCGCACAACGATTTCTACTATACGCGAAGGCTTAAACCAGTTGTTCATCATGTTATGACGTTTGACGTTGGGTGGGCTTTCGTAGCTATGCAAAACGACAATTATCCCGGACTTGGTTGACACGGGAGGCAAGCCCAGAAGTCGTTGAAACAATAATCCACGTCGTCCTTCTCTCTTTCACGGAGATTATCCACTCGTAACCGACTTTATGATAATGGCCGTCTAGAAAGACTGGCTCTCACCTTTCCTTCACCCTCCACGCTTGAAACTTTCGTACTTCTACTGGTAGATGTGAAAAGACTCAGCACACTACTGCTCTGTACCATTGCAAAAGCGTCATGACACAGAGGGTAATTTGATATAGAATAAGTACGGCAAGGGGAGGGCTCTATTACTTACAAGATTATCGAGAAACCATGATGAACAAAGAAACTATCTCAATCGCAAACGAAGCTTTAATTATACTTATTATCAAACGTTAATACTCATTATTTTCAAAATCAACAAATGTAGTCACATCATCAACCATTAAAAAAAAATTACGATTGACCATCTCTCAAAAGTGGCTGACTGTGATGATGATAGAGATCGTGGTGAGATAGTTAATATTCTTTTTTTTCATCTGTCTATCTTACTCCATCGTTTTTGGTCTCTTAGAATGGCTTACTTTTTTCTGCTTTCAGTTTTCATTTATTTTTCGCACGTTTACGTACTTCGTTTTATTGATTTCTACATTTACGAGCGTTTTATTTACTTCTGTATTAATTTTACTTTGAAAAAAACTCACTAAGTGTCATTCCCGGCTCCAAAACGAAGAGAACTAGGTTCCTATTAATTCCAATTATTCTACCAGCAATTTCCCACGTAAGGCTATCTTATGAGGGAAATGAAGTTACCCCAGACTTAACTACGCAATTGAAACGAACCCCTCGTGATCAATTCGAAAATACATTTGTTCTTCTCTTTAATTCCATTAACGAAGCTCGTTACATTTTTCTTTTCTTTTCACTCTCATATCCTCTTGCGAGTAATGAACTCAACTCTGGGCCACCCTTTTTCCTATAATAGACGATGAAGAAATGTAAATTCCTCGGGTGACGATCGATCGGGCTCGGCGATTCCAAACGGAAGGGCAGTTACTTGTCGAATCCATCTCATTCTTCAGCTGACTAAAGAAACAAGCTTCCAGGCGATTTTCTAAGTACTCTGGCCCTTGGTGAAACAGCCCCGCCGTTAATTGTAAGATCGATCGATCACGAAGAAAATGAGCAGAACTCTTCAATATCCCTCAAATTACGCCAGAATGAAAATTCTGTGAGATTGACTGAGTCTTTTTCCCAGATAACATGTAAAAAATGTAGTCTGCAATAATGCTTATGCGAGCAAATGAAATCTTCATCGCGCTAATAATAACGCTAATAACAACAATAACCTAATAACCTAACAATAATAATAATAATAATAACACCTTAAAAATAATGCTAATCATAATAGCAACAACGCTAATAAAAACAACAAATAATAAACGGTAACAATTTTGTTTTTTTTCTTTGCGCGATATAAAAGTTCTTATTGGTTAATGTGAAAACTTTGTTTTCTGCAGAAGTCTTTTCCTCGTCTGTCATCTTCGTTCATGATGAACCGAGTATCAAGAATCGAGGCAAAATAGATTAGGAATGAAAATTCAATTTATTTTACATCAAGCGTGACCTATCTTTTATCCCTCTTTGTGTTTTGTTGTACACGGACGTAAGTGGCACTTGCATGCCTATGACGATGATAGAACGCGAGTTACATTATCACACGATTACTCCATCGCCATTTTCTGTGAGGATTTGCATCTCATCGTTATTTTAGTAGGTACAAGAAAAACAAAAGTTCATAAAATTCGAGATAACATATTCGAGACCAAGAAAGATTAGAAAATAGGATTAAAGCGATTGAAAAATAAAACTAAAGGTAATGAAAAAATAAATTAAAATGGCTAAAAAAGTTAATTGAGGCGATTAAAAAATGTTGCTGAAGTGAATTTAAAGAAAATGGGACTACTTTCTTCCGTTCATCGAAGAAGGGAAACCAATCGAATGATATGTACATGGCGTTTGGATATCACCGATACTTCCAATATCTTGAAAGTTTGAGCAAACTTGCAGACGTGGACTGCAATAATTATTGAAAATGGAAAATGTATATTTCTTTTTTTTCATTTATTATTAATTTATTATTAAATTACCATCGTGAATTGTCTGGTGAAAAAAGCGTAAGGTCGTACAAAGTCGATCTCGTGTTTAGTCATGGCTTCAATATTCATCCATTCGCATGGACATACACATGTACAATGTGTATCTATATATTGGGAAGTACGAAGCTCAATTACCGGTATGTGCAAGTTTCCCTCTATCCTGCACTTTCCAATAATGCCTCAGCACTATTACCGACATATACGTGTATACCCAAGATGCTGCACATATACCCAGACCGCTCGGTTCAAAGCTTACGTCTAATGAAACTAATTTGATACGTCTTGGCGGATGGTCCCACGAGGTGCTTGCACGGTGGAACCCAGGCACAGTTAACCTCTTATACTTTAGTCATTCTCACGGCCGATCTCGCGGTGAATCCCATGGGGCTCTTTAAACCCTCATTGCTGGAGGAATTTTCTTTCCTTGATGCTTCTGTGATGTAACGTCAGCAACTGATATAAACCCTTCATCAAACACGTGTGTTGGTTGCACACATAGCCTATGGGGATCTTTTGAAGATTCCTGAATTTTTATATAAACATGACAAAATTCATAATCAACAGGGACGGCAGAAATTTTCGAAAATTAAGTCTTTTTGTTATTCCGAAAAAATTGTCTTTTATGAAACTCACTTTTGCTGAATTACGCTGAATTAAATTTTTGAATCCCAAAATTATATGTTGAATTCAATTTTTTAATCCCGAAATTCCACCATGAGTCACTTTTTGCCCGATTATTCATTCAGTAATAATTCCTCAAGGAATTTCGTACACTTGTGAAAATATACATATCATATTGAATGCATTAAGAAATTTCGTTAATCTTTTTAATGGAATGTCGAAAGAATGGATCGTTATTCGTGAGTAAGAGATTATTATTGTCGGTGTAGAATGAGCCTCGAGGGGAGTTATCACGCTACTTTAATTAATCCGAGATCAGTGCACCGAGGCACTCGAAGTTTCGTGTGGTTACGCTTGGCTAGGTCAAGCGATGGCGCTTTCCCGAACATGATTATATTTACGAGTATCTACGGTTATAATCGCAATAGTAATCCGATGTGGATATTTATGAAAATAATAACGTCCAAGCTTAAAGATTCAATTTGACGATAAACTAATTCAAGTTAACGCGACGTTCGATGTTGCGCCCTCAATAATCCCCCGTATATCAAGTTCCCATAAAAATGATTTTTCCCACCCAGATTACACATATACGTTGGCCATCAATATCGAATTTGTCTTAGCCAATTAAACGGTCCACAATGCAGCAGACGAGTCCGCTTAATTATCGATTTTCAATTAAACTGCTATGCCATTCCCGGCACGCCCGGACGGAATGTTCCTCGTGTCGCGCGTTTTGATTCACACGGATACACGGACCCGGAAACGGCAGACGTCGGAACTTTGTTGAAATACAAGATAACGCAGCGGATGCGCAAAAAAAAAATAATTCTGCGAAAACGAGAAAACACGAAAGGAAAAAATGGAACTGAAGCGTACGAGGGGACGGTAACGAGTATCGCGATCGTGCAGTGCCTGGCGAGTAATAAATTATCCGAATGCCGGGTGTTCAACATTACAGTAGCTCAACCCACAATCAGAGAACAAAAAAGTCAAAAAATTATTTATTAATTACGAATATCGCATTTCGCGTTTTCAACGGCGAGTTTTCGCTGGCGATACATCCACGAGTCCTCTTAAATCATATCCTCTACAGTGTTCGGACATTTTTTAGCGACTTCCGGTGCACAATTGTTTGTTCATACACTGCAATTATCCCCTCTTATTTTCTAGTATTCATTTTATACAACAGAGTTTCGATATCCAAAAAACTGGCACTGTTGAACGAGCAACGAATTAAGCATCGTTGCGCGTAGCCAATACTCAGAGACGTGATCGTTTAACCGTGCACCGGATTTTTTATCCCTCAAACAACGTTAATAAAAAAAAATCATCGCATCTGAATCAAAGAAGTTTTTTTTTTTCAAGCCAATCCAGGAACTTTGAAAAAATGTATTATTATTAATTACTGTGACTTTTTAGTGATTCTCCACGTCCGACAATCAAACTAAGCACATTTCGAAGTGAATCGTGCATCAGAAGCATCAAAATTACCTTCCTCCGGTTATTCTTATATTTCCATTGCCCAATACAGAGACCGGAGTATTTAAACGCAAATCTTAAAAAAAAAGAAAAATGAACGTAACTTCGTAGATTTTTTAGGCGGAAAGCTCGAGGGATGTTACCGTCGGATATCCAACGGGATCGTTTCTCGCTAACGTACGGTATGTCTGTAGCCCTGGTGGAACGTTGCCCGCCACTTAATGGTTACGTCCAACCGCTAATCTACCTTACCGCTGGCTTCAACCCCTCGAGGGTGGTTAAACTCCCTCTCTGCCCAAACCCCTTGGGCCACCAGCTCGACAACTACTAATTATTCTTTCGCTTGACCTCGGCTTGACCACCTACGCATACACACACACACACACACACAGACGACTGTACACTACTTGAATTCACGTCAGCACGCTTGGGTATTCCAGACTTCAATCCATTCGTGCATCACCGACGGTTCCCATGCTTTCATTTTTAAATTAACCTTTCTTACGGTCAACCCTCAACCAGAATCGTAAAAAAGCTTTCCCCAAAGTGCCCCGAGAAAAAAAGGAATCCTTGGAGCAGCATCTGGTCGCCCAAATGACATTATTCTCATGGAGCTTTTTTATCTTGAGCTTTCGTGACGATTACTTTATGACTAAGCAGTCCTTTTATAATTTTTTTAAATCACTTTTTGACTTATCCTTTAATTATTCTTTATCGCAAAAACAATCATTGAAATTTAGCGATTATACGCAATGTGCTAAGAGAATTTTTGTACCAACAAATTGCAATCTGTATTTCGAAGTCGTATAACATCTTAAATAATAATTTTGTAAAATGTCGGTTTGTAATCAATTACTGCAATTGTTACTATTACGTATTTGAAGAAAATTAGTAAAATTTCTGTAGACCCCCAAATCTGTGAAATTGTTATTTATGGTCGCGTACGATTCCCAACTGAGGACGATACTTGTTAGTAGAAAATTTCGGTTTACACATTTTATTCAACCACTCAGATTTACTTATTTTTTAGGTTAAGAATAATTTCGAAATAATTAAAAAAATAATTAAAAATGTAAAATACTGTCGGTATAAGTTGTTTTTCTATTTTTAAGCTCAACTAACGTGATCAGACTAATCTATAATATACATCTGCCCAACTCTCTGTTACGAAATAAAATGTTGGAAATTTAGTCAAGTGATATTTAATTTTGCACCACCTGCAAACGGATATTTGATTTTTTCATCCTCGGGGACGAGGATCAATAATAGCAGAAATGATAAAATCGACAAAACCTGTAATTCCACGAGATATAATGCCAAGTGTGTTATTAAATATAAATCAGTGAATACATCGCGAATGATAGCGAGTACCATTTTTCATATCATCCTTTCCCGACAGGTGTGAAAGAGCTTCGAATTTTTTTCCACCCATGAATTAGGTCGATTTGACGAGTTTTTATTTCAGTAAATAATTTATGAGTTGCGCACACAAATACGAAGAGTGATGAATAGCTCACTGAAAATGGAACCGGAAAGGAAGCGCATTTTTTTTGTTTAAATGCTTCACTATCACAATCCCACTTTTTTTTTTTACTAATTTTTATTATTGAAATTTATATTAAATTTCGGTATTTTCCACCTCATTATCATTCAACTTTATTATACAATCAATTTTGTTTGTTTGAACTTTTTTACTGAAATGTTAATAACCAGTATTTTCCACAGTTCTGTCAATAACTTTTATACGAAACTAAAGAAAATGTTCGCTCTACTGGCCCTTATTGCGACTCTGTCTGCGTCACAGGGATGCTACGTTTTTCCAAAAGGTATCTACGATTCATTGTAGCTCTACGTAAAGTATCAGGAAGCTTAATGTTTACCTAGAGAAAGGTCACCGTTTATAAATAACCTGTATTTATTTCCAGCATGTGAAGCTCTCACGGCAACGGTGCGAGCTGCGATTACATTTAATAAACTCGAAAGTCGATTAACTAAAGTTCGGGGTTTCGAAAATGAAAACTCTGTTTTCGGTCCTTCGGACTTTCGATATAATTAGCAAAATTCGTTACTTTTCCGATATCATTTTCAAAATTAGTTTAATTTTCGAGAGTTCAATTTTGTGAAATTCGTTTAGTTTTGCAAATTATATAGAAAAAGGAGCAACGTTGACCCAATATAATCAGCCTTCTCCTACGATTCGACATGATAGATCGACGGAGCATGTAATTCAAAAAGTTTTCAATCTCATAAAGTTGAACAATTTGTTTGCACTGTTTTTTGATTACAGAGCTAAAAGATCCGTGCAACAAACTAAACTGCTCTCAGGGATCCCAATGCGTCAGAAGCAGTGACGGAACTGAGGCTAAATGCGAGTGTCTCGAGAGCTGTCCAAGTCTCGGAGATCACGAGGGATCAGGACCAGTCTGTGGCACCGACGGAATCGATTATCGCACCGTCTGTGATTTGAACAGATCCGCTTGTATACGTGAGGTCAACGTCAGTGTTGCTTTCCGTGGAAAATGCGGTAAGACATCGAAGTCTCCTCTTAAGATCTATTTATTTTTCTGGTCCATCGAACTACACTCGATTGATACTTTTATTTGTTTATTTTCGTTTAATGTTCCTGCAACTTCAAACATTTCCGACCTGCTTGAATGAATCAAAAACAAAACGGTTGCCCAAGCAATGACAACACGACTCGTTTACAATTATTTTCGCGTTTTCTTTTTCCAGAATTTGTTAAAACGAAAAATCATCAACATTATCAGGAAATTCTATTTCATATACTCTACAAATGTTGTTTAAGTGTATAAATGTTTATTCGAAAGCAATGCGATCCCTGAGGAATGGGCAATTAATTTAGGTTTTTAAATGGTCAAATTATTCCACTGCTCATTGAAGATTTAATTTTTAATTAAGAAAACAGATGCGCGGGCGTCTTCCACAATTACTCAGTTTTGTTATTTGTTACGGAAATTCCTGGAAAATGGATTTTTACTGGCAGGTGAATGGAGATGGTGCAACTTGCTCTGGAATTCGTGAAATTGCACTCTCAAGATGAATTTCATGAATTCCAGACTAAATAGACGTTTATTTCGATGCGAATATTTCCAATTTTTTGGACCATTACAGCATCTACATATTTGCCGTTTATCAAATATATATAAGCCATAATTTCTCAATACCCTCGGAATTCTCCCGCCAGTTTTTATTCGATATTTATCTACGAAGGAAGTTTTTTTTCTCCAATCAATGGAGGAAGAATTTTATTTTCGATTCAAATATTTCTTTTTTTTGTTTTGGTATTAATTGTTATTTTGGGTAAGTGGGTATTTATTCGTCGAATTATGGAAATGTTACGTCCGATCATTATAGCACGATCGAACAACGTAGGAAATGAACTTTAGGATATCGATCAATGGCAATCACGAAAAATGGAAAAACTATGAAATATCGCAATTCGGGATAAATAACGCGTTCTGTAATCATGAATGATCCGCAATTCAAACTCGATTGAAGCCACGAATTGTTTTCGCGCAGTCCATTTTCGTCGTGAACATCGTTTTAATTATCTCTCGTTATTCTACGCGCGATGACACGAATATACGTAAAATCTTGTGTGCTTTGGCGGGTATTTGACGTGCTATCTCATTGCCAGCTTTTTC
This sequence comes from Ophioninae sp. A BG-2022a, assembly GCA_030523105.1. Taxonomy (NCBI): domain Eukaryota; kingdom Metazoa; phylum Arthropoda; class Insecta; order Hymenoptera; family Ichneumonidae; species Ophioninae sp. A BG-2022a. The sequence continues at coordinate 24,197 of JAPYZI010000537.1, forward strand.
GTATGCGAACGCGCGTCCGGCCAGAATTGCTCGGATTCACGTTAACGATCGTTCGCTATCCGTCAAAGCTGATTGGTGTCACTTGCAACAATACGATTTTTTTTTAATCGGAGGAATTCGCGAGAACAAAACAAATACCGCATATTGCATTTCGAATCGAAATTACAGTTTTTGTTTGCGTTGCGTGTCGATATTGCAAAAAATATACGTGATTAACAAGACATTGAATGTAAAAATAATACAGTAGGTCTGACAGAATCATTTAGGCGGAAACTTCGAAATTATTTTGGAAAAAATATTGAAAAAAAAATAAATGCATTCTACATGATAGCACAAAAAATGCTTGATTGTCAATGAGTGCTCCAGTCCTTCCCACTATTAATAATCACTCGGCATCTCCAAGACATATTTCCCACTAAATTTATGATAAAATTTGGAAACAATCCTGGAAAATAAAACTACTGCACTTTAACCGAGTGTTTCACGGTGCGTTGGGTTATTCTATTGTTGTAGATAGGCCAGGTATGAACGATTTCCCTGAGTGGGCGAAAAAAAAATTCCAAAAAAATTACATCATCACAATAGTGAGTGAAACTTCTTTTTCCCCAGTCAGATTTTTTTCGACGTGCTTTCACGTCCCTTGACGTAGTTTCGTAGCTTCGACGTAGAAGAACAAAATAATTTTTTTTTTCAATGCATGCAACAAACATTGTACGTTCAATTTCAATGGTATTGTAATTGCTAGTCACGCGACTAGTAAGATTGAAAACATCGATATCACGGGAGAAAAAGTGAAAATCCGTTGCAGGTAACGAAGAAGGAAGGACGAATAAAATGACGTTATACGCCTGAAATCGGAAATAGCAAAAATCGTTGCAGCGTGTCGATTTATCATAGAAATTGACGTCACGAGTATTCTGGACTATTATTTCCATTTGATCATTCCCGTTATTATATGCTTTAGAAAAATAAACTTCCATAGTTGAGGCCAAGGGATATTGTGGCCCATGGTTGCGCGGCTAGTCCATTAGTCGATTAAAATTTTTATCTTCGCACCGTCAGGTATTTTTTACCTACATTGTTATCGCACTGTATGCACGAGCATAGCGCCCTCTGCATGCAAATCGATATATAAGATGCCCCACTGTGGTAGCGAAAGCTTTTGATCGTGTACTTTATTGAGACGCTAGGCTATAGAGGTACGAATATATTTACGTTCCCTTACCCATTTGCTAGAATTTAATACCAACAATTTTGCCACCTTCCAGCCCAGATACGCGAGAAGCAACCCTCAATTCATGGTGCATTTTCCATTTTCATATATATACGAGAAAGACTCCAAGATCCGGGAGCACTATTTACCGTCGAGCTAAAATCAAGTATCTTCTATAGTGGAATAACGAAAAACAGACCAGATAAGAGGAACCATTTTGCCAAGCTTTCCGGCCACCGAAAAGATTACTCGAATGAGTTACATGACTGAGTTACTTCCAAAGGAAACTCAGTTTCTCTGAATTAAAATACGTGATCTTTACTTTTGTATTTTCGAAAAAAGTAGCTCGGTTTCATTATGTGTTTTTGATTTTTGATACAAACCTAATACTTTTTATAATATTTTTAAAATTGAAATAAGGTATTTCGTTTGTTCTTTCCAGTAAGTGAAAAAGTTATTTCAAACGCTCGGCTTTTCTAAATTATCCTTAAAAAAAAATAGAAGACTTCAGCTAACTTTTGTCATTTTTTTTTGTCATTTTTTAAATGTCCATTTTATCTGTTCTCAGTAATCTTGGTAAAACACGCACCAAAAAGCAAGGCGAAATTAATAATAATTTCTTGGGAGATGTACAAAGGCTTCTTTAACCTAGTAGAGTTGAAATTTTTCGCAGCCGTTAATAAATAACAAATAAAGACTTAATAAATAAAGCCACGCCCTGAACGGATTTTTTGTGTATTCGAATAGTTTACCAGATATCAATTTCTAAACTAATTAATTCTGAAATAAAATATATTCAATACCATATTAAATTATTAAAACGTCAATCCATTTACAATTCGTATTTGTCGCGTCGATTCGAAGTATCGTATCAACGTCGCCAATTTTGCTGCAAAAAATTCACCGCGCGTTTATCAGTGACAACATTCAGGTTTTTTAAAATTCATTTTCCGGCACGGAAACGTTGCTGCGCTTCTGGAAAAATCCGATTTCATTGAAAGCGATAAAATAATAAAGGTTTTTTTTGTTGGATACCCACGGATAAAGTCAGGAATCCCGATTCGTTGTGGAATCCAGTTAAGAGCCGTGGACGGAACAACGAGGGACGATAACACGTCGAAATCGGCGGTAGCGTGTCCCAGGCTCCTCCCTTCGTTCGCGTATAGGCGGACAATGATAAATTAGCGGTACGAATAGCGCGGCTTGGTCTGAGGGAACAGGGGTATTAGATAGAGGGTACCAGAGAGTTAGTGCAGCATGGTGTAGTAGTACTTTCGTATTGGTCGTGGACCCCAGACGTAGACCACCAACACGCTCGTGTATATCGGAGCCCAGGTTCGCCCAGGCTTGTATTATACATTCAATACGTGTATATATAAGTATATTGAGGAACAGCGTGAATAAGTGGAGTTTCGTTGGTGCTCGGAGATGTTAGAACACGATCGGAACTATAATTAAATGAAGATATAGGTATATCGCTAGTAGTAAGATCGATTCGCTAATTATACAGGGATTCGTTTGGCGACCGTAACACAAGCACCTGACCGGTGTCTGACTACAGACGGCCTCAAACTACTTAAGCCTGAATCGACTCTGCGGGCCACTGCTGGTTCGCCCCTTTCCAACGAAATTAAACTTTCACGATATCTTGGTATTTCGACTTTGCGCTTTCAACTTTGCCTACTTTGGTGGAAAAACAAATACTTCGTGTTCATTGGGTTACAAAATATTTGCTCCTCCACTATCCGCTTGAACCGCCTGGTAAATAATTCGACTTTTGTGTTTACTGCTTTAGTAGAAATAATCGAGTTATCATTAAGCGATAATAGAAAATATTCAATTATGATTATGATTCGATTTCACTCATTTTTACAAATCGTTCTCAGCGAAATTATTGTAAGCGAGTTTCATAAAACTAGTTACAAATGGCTTTTCATGAATCGTTGCGCAATTACTGAAAAAGAATAATCGAATTGTAGAAAAGTGATATAGTGTATTTCGTAATCAAAATTTAGTAAAAGACTTTCCAAAAAGCACATCAGGAAAAGGAGAAAACGCAATAAGAAAAAAATATAGTTCAACTGAGCTTCGAAGAACGGAAGCATAAAAAAAAACGGTCGTGTTATATAAGGAATGACCCGATGCTATTATTAATCTTGATGTCTAGACCGTACCACCGCAAGCCTGCCGCAAAGCGACGAGTTTACATTTACACAACCTTCAACAATAGCCCGGATCTATGTTCATAAATGACACTCAGCCCGTAAACAATGAACGACGCGAGAGGTAGGTGAGCGAAACAGATTACCAAAGACATCAAAACGTCAGGGTGGCCTTGGACGACTCGAACAAGGTACACAGAGCGATGCAGATAGTTGGAGAAGTCCTCTGGCTACGAATATTATGAAAGTTCCATGCTACGGATGAGAAACAGGCTTCGGAATAGGAAATAACTACACGCAAACGTCTGGTTCTTGGTTTGCCTTATAGGCAGCTCTAGGATTCAACGTCTGATTCTCGAGGTGCATCTTTCTCTGACGCCGGAAGTGAGATGCGAGAAGCCCAGCTTCCTCATCATCGTTCCTCCCCGTTTGAATCACCGACAGTCGTTCTCCTTCGTTCCTGCAGGGTTTCTCTCTTCGAGCCAACGTTCATTCGTTTGAACAGGTTCTGATGGCGCTCTGAAGGACGATGAGAGAGGGAGGGAGGCGTACTTCGTCTGCGAACGCGGTACATGCTCCCGAGGTGTTTAATCAACCGAGCAGTAAAGACAAATGTTTGATCAGAGACAGGCAGCGTTGAATAGAGGCTCGGATACCTGGAGACGAGAAGGCACGGTTTATTTAAGATTCGGCAAGTCCTAAGTATTAGGAGAAACGTGGAGGTCGGATAGAGATGTAGAGGATGAGCGCACCCATCAACGTAAAGATAATCGTAATATTAAATGACTATTAAAGAAATACGATTAACCCTTCGTGGTTAACATGAGTAAAATCGACCCGTCCGTCAACTTCGGACACAGATATTGAACAGTTCACGGCTTCGGTACTTGTGTCACGATCTGTCTGAAGCTTGAATATCCTCTGTACTCCAAACTCGACCCACCTCATGTGCCAGAATAAATACCGTTTTTTAAACCCGCGCGTTTGACTGCTATTTTTCCTCGAAACGAACTATATTTAAGCAGTATCAGATTTCGATTTTGGGTACAAATAATAAAAATTCGCGATCTTATGATTTTTTGAGTAAAAAAGTGCATTATTTTCGTTATTATCTTGATATGATTTTATAAAATACTTTGTCATTTAATTTCTTATAAATATATTTCGCGTACGTCATCTACAATGTTCAAAGCATGTTCAGTAATTTTTTGAACCGTTTTGGGTAAATAATTCGGTCGCGATACTGTTGTAAAAATTGTCTGAGTAGAATCAACCCGGTGTGATCATCATGATTGAAACGGGCAGTGTAACCACGAAGGGTTGAACGAGCAGATCCACAACGTGCGACCTTCCGCCTATAATCACATGGTACAAAGAGAAACGCAAAATCTGAACTATCGATCGTTCGGCAATTCAATTTCGCCGTTGCATTGAGAAAAGCAATGGGTTAGGTTTAACTTCCACTGGGTCGTTTTTACGAGCCCCTATTCGGTCATCATTTCAGTCACTTCGGTACTTTAACCTTTGCTCTCTTCAACTACTTTAATCTTCCAGCAGTGATCGTCATGAAGGTATCGATCGTTCAACGTTGTCCTAATAATGTCCTCGCTACGACACAGTGATAGAATTCGCGTCACCAGACGAGCAGGCAGTTTGCCGCTGGACTTTTTCATCACCACTTGACAACCGAAATGACGAACTTTTGTCAAGGGAGCATTCCCGTTCGTTTCGCATCAAACGGCTTGCTTCTTTTTTCGCATCGCCTCGGGAATTCAAGAGACTGACTTTTTTTTACCGTTGTATATGACTTTACTGCAATACCTTTGTGAAAACGGAGAGCCGCTCGATTATCTTTTGATCTCTTTTCTTTCATTCATCTGGTCGAATCTGGTCTCATTACTCTGGGAGCAATAAAATATAAAATACGGGGTGCAAGACACAATATCTCTTTAGTTGCTGCAGATGCTCATTTCCAACATCGGAATTAAATATATTCCAGTATTTCACCACTCGGAAGTAAACATTCAAAAATATCGTTTTATAACAATATTTATTCCAATTACTATGATTAAACTATTTTTAACGCAATTATTATATTAATTTTTTCAGATATTTATCTTTCACTCACGTGCCACGTGGTACAGTTTCTACTTCGCCTTAAAGTTTGATTATTAGTTCTATCGTAATTGTAATTACCTTCAATCTGCGATTTGTACATTCCAGCATCGAACGATTTTTTAGAACTCTCACCCTCACTACATTATTCATGATCAATAAATAGAAATAATAAAATTCCGGAAACAATAATGGATTTTAATAGAACAGGGTCACTGGTACGAATGAATATCCCAACAAGGTATTATTTTCATTCAAACAGAGAATATGATTTTTCAATGATTATTGGACGAAAATCCGGTGCCATCATTATTCCGGTAGTACCGATCTTGTTCCATCGTTAAATTCATTTTTCCCGTATGTCCCATTGTTTTCCATGAGTATTGAAAAACTTCGAGAATTTTTTTCTGCGAAACAACAAAAAAAATCGACGAATTCGTTCGACCATTATTTGTTCGCTCGTCCTTTGGCACGTTTTCGCACTCTCATTCATCAAAACATTACTCCCAGTCCCAAGTGGAATTGTATAAGAAGAAAAATGGTTTAGGGTATACGATGAACGAGAACGGAGCTTGAGGATTCTAAGGTCTTGTTTCACTCTCGAGCGTTTTAAAGTAAGGGTCGGAGACGCGCAAAAAATATGAATATATTATTGGCAATAAAACCAGTCTTGCTCTTTTCCCTCCCCAAGCTCTCGGCAGGCCTCCTGAGATCGAGAGTAACTTCGTTTCCTTCAGCGTCCTTCGCAGTCACGATTAACATTAGGGATAAGCTTAAAACGTCATGGCTGTCACCAAACGACTTTCCATTTCACGATATCGAGTTTTTGGTTCGATATCGTCATGAAAATAAAAAATAAAAAATTCAACTACCATGAAAATAAAAAATAGATGAAAATTTGTTTATCATTTTCACACTTCGTCGAGAGAAATATGAATAATATTTACGGACCGAGTGCTCTTGAGGAACTTCACGTTTGAAAATACGAGATGTGTTCAGGTGTAGTGGTCTCTAAATAAAATTGCCTCACGGATTTCCACGAACGAGTATTGCACATTCTTGATTCTCATAACCTGCTGAGGGAAATATTAAATCTTCCCTTCCAAGCCTCTTTGGGTTTAAACTCATCGAAAATGTACAACGTATAATTATATATGCAATACTAAGTTCACGGGAGGTCAAGAATCTCGAAAGGGTTATTTGTAAACAAGGGAATGGGGATTTTCAAGTATTTCTAGGAGACAAGGTTAGGAAATGCAAAAAAATTATACAATTTTATTTTTCCCCTTATAAATATAGCCTTCAATAGTGAAGATTAGTAAAAAAAAATTTTAAACACTTATAAATAATACTTAAATAATCATTCAAAGTAACGATATGTATCTCTGTGCAATTAGACTCGAAAATACGAAGGATTTCATACGTTTTTGAAAAATAGTCCATTTCTCCAAGTAGATAAGGAGAGGGGGGATAAAGAGAAATAAGAAAGAAACGAGTAGACGCTGCGATATTATCATAAGCTAATACACGTTTTTTAATAGCTCGACATTAAAAAAGAAAAAAAATACTTTCCGAATGCTCCATGGCAGCTATATATAACAACGTCGACAAATAGAATTCCTAGCAACGCTAATGTCGATTTTCATGATATTGAATTTCGCCTCGTCGATCTCTGTATGTTTATTGATAACTCGGCTAATTCACACGAAAATCTCATTATTTTCGAATAACGTGATTTTGACATTATTCGTAAATAATGCGATTTTCACTAATCATTTGTATGTTCATATATGCACGAAGCTGTAACGTACACAAACAATATATGTTTGTGTATGTTAGAGCTGTCTACATATATGAACATCTTTACACAAACATTATCTATGTGTATATATATATATATATATATATATATATATATATATATATATATGCGTATATACATTATTAGTTTTGCAATTTAATCTCTCGCCGGGAAGCAATATACCGGAGTGGCACATGTATGTATAGATGGAAAGATAGGAATAGAGAGATTGAGAAAGAGAGAGAGAGAGCGAGGGAAAGGGTAGATTGAACGGATGTAGGTTAGTGCAAGCATACTTTACCCGGAAACACCCGAGCGCCTGTTAACATCAAACCAGTCACTCCTGTAACCGGTTACGTTCCTTATCCGTCTATATACTCTATATCAAGCATATATGCACCCATCCATACTCGTGTAGACTCACAGATGGTAAACAGGAAGCTAACTCTGTCATTTAGGTGTTTCGTTATTTCTCTCCCTTCCGGTCTCTCTCTCTTTTCCTCTCATGCTTACCCCCGTCTTTCCCTCTTCACACATACGCCTCAGAATACCTTCCCAATCTGTATTTTCCAAGATTGGTGACTTGACACCCTGATATGGAAGTAGAAATATCTTGTTCAGGGGGAAACGGATGCATCACTACCCTGATTCGAATTTTGCGCTATCTTGTAGCTTCAACGCGTTCTCGGAGCTTCATTCACAGCCAAAACGTCTTTCAGAAATTCCTCGGTACTTGGCAGACGCGCGTATTCATATGTCGTGACGGAATTACTTTCCTCGTTAAAATATCCCACTGACATGAATGGAGATCCCTGAGGAGGATTCAAATAAACTGAAAGATTATTCATCGAAGTAAAAAAAAATTCGTGGCCTATTAGATCGATCGAATTATAATAACGAAGCGGGGTTTTTTTTTTGTAAGTTTCGTTTGATAAAACGACTGATTCTCTGTTCAATTTACACGTGACAGAGGAATGACAGGGTGCAATTAATTTTCAAAAGTTTGCAGGAACGACATCCCGTCGAATCTGCCACTGTTTCGTAGACGGTTTTTTTGTTTTTTTTTTGTTTTTTTTTTGTTAGCTGGACTTTTCCCTGACTCGTCTTACTCGCGAATCACTCGTATCAGCAACATTGTGGGCAATGTAAAATCTTTACCTTAAGGTAACGTCGAGCAAAACTGTTGCTCGAGAAACCAGCTGTTGCCTTCATACTTTCCGAGCTGCTGCATTGAATTGGCCATTTTTTGGTTATCGTCTTCAGAAATGAGTTGGCGTCTTAAGAAGCTAGGTGCAATTGGAGAAAACCATTACCACACGTTCCTACCTCTACTTTTAACAGACCATTCCCGTTTCTCCAAACTTTCAGTAACGATTGCTGTACTCAAGCAATGTAATTGCATTTTAGCGCGACGGTTCATTTCCAAAGTTATCTTAAATCATCGATATAAGTAGAACTGATAACACTTCGCAGTCTAGGCCCAAAAAGAAGAGATAAGCTGGAGATATTCTATTGGAAAAGTATTGAAATTCGTCAAAAATCTTTCTCCCTCTTATTCAAGCTGGAAACTTTTCAATTCATCCTGGAAGCTGCTTCCGGAAAGACCAGAAGCCAGAGCTACCCTCGATGAGAGAATTAAGCCGCTCCAGTGGACTGTAACTTTAGCTAACCCGACAAACCTCGCGGGCATCAGCCCCGACACAAGTGCGAGAAACCTGGACTGCCTATGACTGTAATGGGGTTAGCCCATACTACGAAAGGCGAGGGAAGATGTATTTTGTCCAGGAAGTTGCCCCGTCAGCCAAGCAAACCACGGCGTATCCGATCGCAAAGTACACCACTCTTCCACGGCCTATACAAACGGATTATGAAATAGAACTTCCTTCCTCTCTTCCTGGGCAAGATTAATGATACGTCCAGTGATACTTACAAACCAGTTTTTGCAATATCTCGTTCAACGTAGTCAAGAGCCGATCTCGAACTATACCAAAAGAATTAAAACGATTCATTCATATTCTTATTTTCATTCAGATATATTCTAATTGCTAATTTAGGCCAGGCTATCATTAACGGTTATCGCTAAAACCCCTGTTACCCACATTCGAAAATTCTCACCTGGTCTGATTAGATAACTATTCAATCTTGACGAGAATCATTATTGAAGTATAATCTTGATTGAAGTTCACCACCACAGTACCCACAGTCGTTTCATCAAGTTTCCCGACGATTACGTCCCATAGTTAATACAACGAGTGAATCACGTGACTCCTACTTCTGGAATTAAAGGAATTCTGCTAACGTGTACGACAGTGAACAGCACGAAACTTGCCGGGACACGATTCAATTACTCCCGTTACGTTATAAGGACAAATTAATTTTTTATATACATTTGTAGTTCTCGTACTCGTGCATTGGTTGAACTATGTTTATAGGATTAGTATCAGCTGTTGTCAATATTATTGCGAATTACCACTTACCAGACAAATTAATTTAAACCACATAATCATTCTGAAATTACAAGCTTTGTACACCAAGATTTTATAAATCGTAATTTAATAAATCGTGATATTTATTTTCTAGTAATTGTAGATATTTATAATTTCTACAAAGGGAAAAAGGATTAATGTTTACTTCCACAATAGCAGTGTCGCGCAAAACTGACTATATCACAGGCGTTTACGTTTCGGCTCGTATTGTGACCTTTCCCGAGCATCAGTCTGACTTGTTTACTACGCATTGACGCATAACACTCGGGCTCGAGTTTCGTCGAGCTACACGACACCGGAAGTGGTCAATATCCTCCCAATAATAGATTAACCAAGGATCTACCATGCAGCGTTTATTCGCATATTTCTGATAACGTTTAGACTGCATGAAATAAATTTTAATTCTGGTTATCGTTTTAATATCTCAATGCAAATATATTTAAAGGCAGATTCAATCGTGAGTTCGAAGGACTTTCCCAAGCGATACTTCGGTGTATAAATATCCAAGACGCCACAGACACACTCCCATTAGTATTAAACGCGTCGCTTCGCTTTGGTCACTTGATGTTTGCAGATCCTTGCGGGAACGTCGAGTGTTCAGAGCCGGAAGTTTGCCAGCTGGACTTGTCTCGACAACCCGCCTGTCGCTGTGGCGAACAGTGCGGCCTTGAGTTTTCACCGGTTTGCGGAAGCGACGGTAAAACTTATCCGAACGAGTGCAGCCTCCGGCAGGAAGCGTGCAGATCACGATTGCCTCTCAGAAAAATTTACTCCGGTGCTTGCAGTTCAGGTGATTATTTTCGAATTTATTTCACTTCTGTTCCTTTAATCTTAAACCAACCCTCATTTCAATTAAAAAAATAATTTGCCATAACGACGAACTTATCACTCGCGTGGAAATAGTTTTCTTTTACGTTCTGATACAATGAGATTAAGTATCCTGGAACATTGTGGAGGATTACTCGAGTCAACTGTGACGAATAGTAAATGAAAAAGTCCACGAGAAACTTTTAACGAGTTTCGTACCTTTGGTTGCATCGAAAAAATAATGAGAAATATTCTCCGGTTCGGAAGACCTGTAACAGCTTTTCAGATATTTTCGTCATTGTTTCATCCATAAAACAGCAACGAGAAAATACATCACTCCCATTTACCTTGGAACTCGTATGAGCACATTCAAATTTCCAAAAATTGTTTTTGGCTCAATTGTATTGAGCCAAAAAAAAAAAAAAAATAATACCAGTTTTACATAAAATTTACTTTCAAAGGGTACAAGAAAATCTGAAAATAACGTATTTTTATTAAATGATGTACGGCTGAATAAAAAAAAATTTGTTTTCAATAAAAACAAGTACTCAAAGTATTTTTTTTTTTCGAACGAATCTTTCAACATACATTTCTTACTTCGATAGTTGCTAGATTATTATAATTGTTTTACAAGGTAGACAAAAAAATTCTTATATGTAAGTCGGTAAAATATTTTTTTGTCTCAGGATCCTATTAAATAAAATTTCATGTACCTTCGGTACCATCATATTTACATAATGTCGTGAGAAAATTTGTAACTTTGCACAAAGTTTCAAAATGTTGAATACGAAATTCACCTTCTCTCCTGGGCTCTGAGCTAATAGTCTACTTTAACAAAGTTTTGAAGCATTATTCAACAAAAATATGAGGATTTGAGGGGAAAAGATATTTCCATGGTATTTTCGGACACAACAGGTACAAATCCTTGCGACGGCGCACAGTGCAGTGCGGTCCAGCAATGCGCCATAGATCGTTACGGAATTGCAAAATGTGAATGCGGTGCAGAGTGCGAGCCCGTAATGAGGCCAGTGTGCGCAAAAGGTGGAAAGACATATCCCTCGCTTTGCGATCTTAAGAGACAAGCGTGTTTGACCAAATCCACAATTGAAGTTGCGTACACCGGAAATTGTGGATCGAGAGGACCATGTTCCGAAAAGGTGAGCTGAAAAATCATATCCATTGAAATTTGAATAGCATTGATATCAGTTCGTTCCTTTTATGATATCCATTATTCTTCTATAAATTTATTAGAAATTCAATCGGTTATTTAAACTTCACTGAATTTATCGATATTCGCTGGGAATAAATTTTAAGGATTGAATTAATGAAGTATTTAAAAAATTGATCGCTATGATCATTTGTTTATAGTAACATATAGGTGACTTGGGAAAAAAAAATGTTCTACTTTTCTTTATTTTTTCAAACGCTAGCTTTTGAAAATATATTTTTATATATAAATTTGTTGCTTTATAAGTAGCCGCACTCTCCTTTCGAATTTTCCTAAAACATATAATTTGTAGTATCTATCTCATGAGTAATATAAAACGGAAGAAAAAGATAATTTATTTTTCGCTTGATCTCTGGCTCTTCGTCAACCGGATACCTGTTTGCTAAATCTATCCTCTCTATTTCCCTTCTCTTACGTACTTCCATTTACTCTCACCTCTCATTTTATAACGACGAGACCGTTCTACTACGGGAAACCAACTTCGCTTTTCTCTTCCCACTTGGCCCATCCTGACCTCTCCAGCTGCTTCAACGTCGAAGTTCCTCTTAACCGAAGATGGGTAAATTAATGAGGATTAGATATAAGTAGCCAAGTAAAACTTTATCTCTAATAAAAAATTAACTACACTTCCTCTACTCGTTCTTTTCAACATATAAGCATATATCAAAGCTATCTTCGTGACATCTCTCGAGTTCAACTTCGATCCGTGTTTGTCTAGTTTTATTTTAAATTCCTGAATAAAAATAATAACAAAACGACGTTTCGCCGCTTCAATCGGAGAAACTCGATTTTATCTGCACAGAGTTACGATAAAAAAATTATCTGTGTGCACATTCGTTTTTTTCAAATAATAATTAAGCTATTAAGATTCGAATTTTTATGAGTCTCCTTGACTGGTATCGGTATCAAATCAGCTGAAGCTTTCTACCTTAGTTCTTCATTAGAAAAAATAAATGCTTACAGAATTCCATGAATTTTGTTTTCTATGCACTTGTTTAACAAAATGTAAAAAAGTGGAGTTTCTCATGAGCATTCATTAGCAAACTCCATAATGAATGCTTGGCGGGCGGGGGGGAGGGAGTTAGTTGCAGAAATATAAAATTCAAAACGTTCTCAACGAATCAAATTGTTGAAGAAATTTCCTGTTAAAATCTGAAAAAATCGTATTCCAAAAGCTTTGAATAATCACACAGTCAGTTTTTTTTTGTTAGATGGTCTTCATATTTGGGTTTTCCGGGGTCGGGTTAAATGGATTTTAAACACGATTTCAGCAACCCGGAAACATATATTAAACATGATCCAACGCAAGATAAAAGAAAAATAGTGTTGTATGGCTGTGTTATTAATAAAGATTATTCACTGAAATTGTGTGAATAAATCAAAAGAATATACGGAAATTGTTGAAAACCAAGGTCTTAATGCTTTTTCATACGATCGATTTCGCACCTCGTAAGCACGTTCTGGCCAAGCTGCAAGTTCCAGCCAAGTCAGAGCGGACTTACAGTCGAGCATCTCTAAAGACATTCTCGTCCGATCTTGGTGTTCTTCACAGATTTGCCAATGGGGAGCAATTTGCGCTGAGAATGGGGACACGGCTACCTGCGAGTGCCCTACGTGCTCCGAGGAGTTTGATCCGGTTTGCGGTGACGACGGTATCAGTTACGGAAACAAGTGCAAGCTCATACTCGAAGCTTGTCAGCATCATCGCAAGATACAGGTCTTGTATCAAGGGCTTTGCAGTAAGTATATCAATTTAACAGTTTGATCCATAGAACGGGAGTAAATGGAAAGTAATTTTTGACAATAATTTTATAGTAATATTTAACAAACAGTCAACAATATTTCATTAAAAATTTAAAAACTCGTTTGATCAGCGGTTCATGAATCACCATGCGACTGTCATGGATCATCTGTTATTGCAGTTATAATATAATAAACATCGACATCGCGTGTCAATAGCGTTCAGTTTGTTTGCAAGTGATCAATACGTCCGGCTGAAATTAATTATTAATTCAAGTTTCGGTTCAGTAAAGTTAACAAAAGCAAGTAAAAATTCCTCGGAATGTATATTTTTGTCTACTTTTGATTTAGCTAATCCAATGATACCTTAAAGGGAAGAGAAATGTCAAAATACCTCCTTTTTTTTCTACATTCAACTATGAATTTCTCTGATCGTTCTAGTTTCCAATATGCCAGAGAGAATCTCTGAAATTAGCGTTCATCATACCTTCTAGAATCTTTACAATTTATTACGCAATAATTGTCGCGGTCAATTTTTCATTAAAAATAAATATATTTTATGACAACAATGCCATGGTACGTTACATAGATTCGACTATGCAAATTTGCGTAATAAATAGTCGGATATATTGCAATTTTTGTCCACTTTAGTCGATCGATTTCATTAGCCCCATTTTTTACTCTGCACAGAGCCAATAGATCACATGAAGCCCCAGGTCCCAACGGATCCACGATACTTTTTGCCTTCCAATATTATTTATTTCTCTCTCTTTCTATCCTTCTTTGCCACCTTCACGTTCATCAATGTTTCGTTTCCTTCCGCGACAATTTCCATAACGGAATTTCAATTGGGTTCTCGTTTGTGCCACATCCACACACGGCTGGGAATAAATTTTTCGAGAATATCAATGCGCATGTACACACTGGGACACAAGGAAAAAGTGGCGAACGAACTGTATAAATATCAGGTCAAACGGAAGAGCCTATAGGATTTGGAATACGAACCGCACACGTAGAAGCTCAGATATCGCGAAAGATCATGTTGTAGATGCTATGTTGAAGAGAAAAAGTAGGATTTGCACTTCTCTGCCATATCCTCGCTTCTGGTTGTTAACGAGCAGCTTTACACACGAAAAGAATTTTTTTTTCTATGTTTTATGCAATTATCGACACACTGGTCAATGTAAAAGAGAAGAAAACTTCAGTAGGACGTGCATTAAGAGCTTTACAGCGGAGCAATTGATAGTACGAAACCCTCGCAAGAGCTCTTTCCTCGTTAATAATACAAAACGTAAAGAATAACGATAAATAACCTACCAGACCCTGGTCAAGTGGATTGGACTTGTGGTAAAGCCGATAACACACGAACCTGGTTTATTCAACTTCCTGTGGTAAACTGTGAACTGTGTTCCCGAGGAGATTCTTAGTCAGAACGTTCAACCGTTCCAACCCTCGACTCTCCTCCATTTAAAAATCCATTTTGAAGAGTGGCAATTTAGCTAAACGGTGGAAAGAATCTTTTACGAGGAAACAACCACTTTGCAGGATGTTTTCCACTTCATTTCCAACGCAAATGTACAGGTTGCATCAGGTAGACCCAGGCGTAAGATCAACAACGAAGAAACAGTAACCAGCGTTAAGCCTTTATAACTTAAACGACTGTTCTTGCACTAGTGGTCGAAGTGAAAATGAAAATATGTGTCTGAAAATATGAGAGAAAAATAAGCCGATACTGGCTATCGATTTTGAGTGTTTAGGGCTCTGTAGTCGGTAGAAATGGTTGTGATTTATGTTTTATGATGGAAATTATCTCAGCTTCGTAATATATTCTGTTTATCATCTACCGAAATCGCTGCACTCATCCATCAGATAAACGTGATATTATGTTCATGGAAAGTAAGGAGATATGTTCATGGAAAAAAACAAATGAACCTTCATTGGTTTTTAAATTCCTGAAATCCTAAGATAATTTGCATAAATAATGCTCAATGAGGTCTTCCAAGTACTCATTAGCTCCAGAACAACTTTTTATGGTATATTCCATAAATTTCACATGTCTCGAAAATAATTTATTTTTCATTGCATACGTCACAACTATTTCCAAACGTTCCGAAGTATGGGTTTTTTTCTCGAATGCGTGACAATATCCAGCCATAGTAGTTTTTATTTCGTGGCTGTAGCATTCACGAGAAAACAGCTTTGAGTTTGCCTTTTCCATCAGTCGCTACCAGCAAAATCCAGGTTTTTCCACGTTTTAGTCATCACCGCAATCTCAAATCCATATCATTTGATGTAACCTCACGAATGATACAAACCACAATACACAACATTGTCGAAAAGAGGACAAGAGAGAAAACGAGATACGAA
Organism: Ophioninae sp. A BG-2022a; assembly: GCA_030523105.1. Taxonomy (NCBI): domain Eukaryota; kingdom Metazoa; phylum Arthropoda; class Insecta; order Hymenoptera; family Ichneumonidae; species Ophioninae sp. A BG-2022a. Next base: position 40,116 of record JAPYZI010000537.1, read on the forward strand.
GGTGGAGAGCCGGAAGGCTTCATACGATCCATGTCGAGAATCATTCGCGTAAGCTTTTACCCGATTAAGCGGCAGCATCGAAGCAGCGTTGTGGTTTGATGAAAAACGATCGCGGACTTTGATACGAAACGAGAAGACAACGTCATAACTTTTATTCCGATACGAAACTTCATTGCAGCTGGAAAGTATATTTGCCGCGTCCACCAATCGGGTTAATCAGAATTAATATACAGATTAAAAAATGCCAACGGAATTATAATAATCCAGAAAATTTTTCATCGATCTTCATAAGCTGGAATGAAAAAATTGGATTTCACACAGAGGTCCTGTCTCTATGAATCTTTTCCATCACGGTCGATGTCCATGCAACGGATACAGCATTATCAGCTGATACAAAATGCATCGATAGATTTCCTCCATACTTGACTACAATTTTTTTTACCAATCGTTGATGCAAACAATTTAACGATCGAGTGCCGATGCCAACCGTGAATATCGCGATTACTCTGCAGATTAAAACGTGCTTTCTTGCATATTACGAAGTACGGGAGACTTTCTCTCGTTCGTTCGGTCGCACAGACGGTAGTCGAGCTTTTCTCAACTCCGGGCGTGCCTTCAGCCGCTCCTATGAGTTGTTACCTCAAGGCATGCACGCTGCATATGCATGCGGGTACGGACCACACACTACCGGGTTCCCAACCCCAGAGCGTTCGGTAAAGTGTATGTGTGGCTTAACTACACATACGTCGAAATGCAGTTGCTGCGGCATGAGTCCCACCCTTGTACCTCGCTACCCCAACTGTACAACCAACCCCCCCCTGTGCTTTTAGGAATCGCACAACCAAGCTCGGATATGCTTGTGCACACGAACCCCGACCCCCTCTCAAGACGTGCACCCTCCGGAGATTCGCGCAGGATTTCAATGAATTCTAAAGATAACTTCTCGACTTCCATTCCGACTGTCTACCACCCCGATGTTGCCGTCTCGGTCTAGTTTCAAATCTTCACGTTTCTCCATCACTCTCGAACCCTCCGTGTCTTGCGACCACGTACCTTTGCGTTGTCAGTTATTTCTCCACTGCTTACTGCATTTTCACCCTCCCATGCAGCTATTCTCTTATCAACAGTTCTATCTTTCCATCTGTTCTCCCTGGCTTTGCATTCCCTGTCTCCTTCTCTCTTTCGATGTGATCCAGATTACACCTCGTCATTTTTCTGCTGAACTACCTGCTTCCTTTCGTCATTGATACTTTACGGAACACTCTGGTTCGATGTCTATCCGAAATGGACAAGCACGATGATTATGTTGGTTCAGGCTCGATCACTATCGAATACTTCTCGCGACTACATCTAATTTGTACAAATGGTGCAAAGTTCCGATGGAGAACAACTTTACTATTAACAAGCAACAATCGTAAAAATTGAAGCTCCCCGGCTATTGGGTTTCACTTTTTTCAATTGGGCTACCTAGAAATATCGTATTTTTGTGTGCTTTCAGACGGTTGCGAGAACAAGAAGTGCGAGCATTATAGTAAATGCGAGAACGACAGTACCGGCGAAGCGAAATGCGTCTGTCCAAGCAAGTGCGACGAACCGGTGAGTTTTCCCGTACCACTTCCGACTTCTTTATGCGGTAACTCTACCACGTATACGTACGTATACGTGTCTATGCATCAAAATGTTATTTCGAAACAACAATGGCTCGTTACCATACGCATCCACTACTCCAAAATTGCTGTGTACGTAGGGCCATGCAAATTTCAAAGTTTCGAAAATGTTGGCTCCTCCGCAACTCATTTACATACTGGGAATTCCAACCGTGCATTCTGACCAACGAGATAATTATTGTACCACGTACCAACTACGGAGAATATCGTTTTTTTTTGTCGTATTGTTACGATCATAGAAAAGTTGCGTTGCGATAATCGACACGTATACGAAGTTTGTTCAAAAAATTATGTGACTTTTTATTTTTATCGATATATATTTATTTATGCATCAATATAAAATCTCCCTTCTATTTTGGCTCTTTTTATTTTTGGGAACGGAAAAAAGTCGCAGGGAGCCTACTCCGGTGAATACGGTGGGTGAGGAATGATCACGGTGTTGATTTCGACTGCAAAATCACGAACGAGCAACGATGTGTGAACAAGTGCATTGTTATTTTCGAAAAATCGGCAGGCACACTACAACACGTCTAAACTTTATATCTATTAAAAACAAAGTAAATATGAAAAATGGGTGTTAAAGTCAACATATATTGGAGATATGTATACCAACATAACAGAAGAAAAATCGAATGAACGTTGCCCGCGAAATTTGAAAAGTCACCTTGTTTTTTGTCAAACCTCGTATGTCGATGACCTATTTTTTTAGAAAAAAGAAGAGGGTAAAAAATCAACTTTTTGTTTATAAAAAAGAAAACCATAAAAAAAAGGTGTTAGCAATAGTCTTTTGTTTTTCGTACTCGAAAAAGAAACCAAACTTTCGAGCGTGGTCACGCGTATAATTTTTTATATATCTATTAACAATGAGGATTTTTCCATTCCGTTCCTTCGGGCCTTCGAGCCATTTGAAATTCTTCAAACGTAGAGAAAGGAAAACGTATACGTGGCCAAAGCAAGATTGAGAGACGGTCGGTCAGACGTGCGTTGAAGAGCCGAATTGAATCGGAAGAATCGCCAACTCACCTGCTATGTTTGCAGAACGATGTTTGCAGACTTTTGCGATCTGGATCCTCGGATCACCCGTACACTTAGATTTCGTCTTATCGGTGCATTGTTACTTATGAAAAATTAAACGAATTTTACCGGTTTAATTGGTACGACGATTCCCGGTGGAACTAGTTACCACCATATGTTTGACCCGCGTTTTATCACTTCAAATATTATAAGTAGTAAAATGAAATCCATAATTTTTTGGAATCAATCAATCACCTAGTGTAACCCGGTCGGACAACGCGAGATACAGCTAACTAAAACCATCTATTGGAAAAATCATGGATTTATTTTTACTGCACATAATATATAGGGAAGTACAAATGCTACTTTTTCCACTAATTGTAAAATATACGTATTGTAAGTTTCATCCTTAAATGATTCATTTTTTATTGTAAAATAGTCCATTTTCCATTTTAAGAAGGCCTATTATTTATCACGAGATAATCCGGTTGACATTGTAAAACAGTCCGCCATCTTTCAAGCGGACCTCATCTAAGTGAACGACTCCAGATACGAATACGTTGTACTCGATTTTTAACATTTCGTTTTGAATTTATCAAATCACCAGCTTTGTTATAGTTTTCCACTCAACTTACAGATAATCACAGTTGCATTACAGTTTCATACGTTTGCAATATATTAATGTTAGAACGATGAGTATTTATATTGAACTTTTTATACGAACGGTTCACGAGCAATTTTTATGAAAGCATTCCAATTTGAAAACCCTTCACATATCATATCATATATATAGTATGGTTGCGTATGTGTGCATTCGTCACTCTCCCCAAACCTTGTGTGCACGACGAAGCCGGCAACCCCACGATAAATGCTTATCGAGTGGAAAATAGTGGAAATAAAAGTACTAGGAATTTTTTCCAAAGCTTTAGAAGTACCCCCAATCTAGCGTAAATATTGCATCGACTGCTTATCCGTAATCGAGTAGGGTATGAATCCAGGCACTCGAGCGTGGTTGAACTAGCGACGAAAAAAAAAAAGATGAAATTCATTCTTCATTTTAAGATCGTTTACGAGCACCGATAAATTCTGACTTCGCGGTAGGTTGTTCGATAGAAAACGGAGGAAAGTACGCGCTTTCTCTACAGTATGGCCCTTTGAAACATACAAAATGTATCATGGAGAAATCTTCACTCGATAACTTTCACGACCATTTTTCCTCGGGAGAAAAAAAATTGGGAGGAAAGAAGAGCAGCGAACTACGTATTTCGCTCGGTGAATCTGCTGATCCTTGCAGATTTTCCAATACCGTAAACGATAGTCGTGACGCTGTCAGCAATTTTTATCGAATTCTTTCAACATCGTTGAAGGGCGTTGAGGGCGGGGGGGGGGGTGTGCGGAGGAGAGAAGAAAACTTGTTTGATCTCTTTTACTTTTGAAAGCATTGCTCGAAACTATCGTGTCTCTGTATACCGGCTAAATTTGTGCCAAAGGAACGCCGACTATCCGGGCGTGCATAAAACGTTACCTACGGGTTCTAGACGCTTCGATTACGATATTAATTTGTATTATTCAGTTCGGAGAGACTCGTTTGCCGGTCCCTTTACCGATGTGTGAAAACTACAATGAAACGTTGAGTGGGCGTTGAATAATTTGTATGTGTCGAATCTCCGGAACAACCAACCAGCAGTCTCGAATTCCAATTAGACCTAATGGAGCCCGGAGTGACAAGAACGATTTGGAAACTCGCTTGTGTACTATAGATCGACTAGTTCTCCTGGAGATTCGACTGCATACAGCTATGAAAAAAAACAACGATGCGGTCCCTGGTGTGATGGAAAATCGAAACGTTTTGCGATAATTACAGTCAAAACAAAATCGCGTATTTATTCGTGTGCATTCGAGGCTAGGGAAACGTCTACGTGATACAGCCCATGTAATTATTTCAATGAATCATGATTGCTTCCTTTCAGACTAAGGACAACGAAGCTGATACGAAAGTGTGCGGCACCGATGGTGTCACTTACATCAGCGAGTGCGCCATGAAAAAAGTATCTTGCGCCTCCCAAACTCACGTTGCGGTTAATTACAGAGGGGATTGTGGTAAGTCGATAAAAAATAAGAAACGATATATTATTTGAAACGGAAAATATTTATTTTTTCCAATGTTCGTTTATCCGTTTACGAGATATATGTTATGAGAATAATTACGCTACGGGTGACTGTCACTTGATCCAAATTACGTCCGACAGAATTGTGCTCGAACGTTGAATGCGAGAATGGCGCACGTTGCGTAGCTGGCAACTGTGTTTGCCCGGAGAATTGTCCGGATTCTGCGACGGAGATGGCTTGCGGAAGTGACGGTAAAACTTATCGATCCGAATGCGAGTTACAGCGCGCAGCTTGCGAAAGAGATCCAAAACTTCCGTCTCTTCACGTTGTCTTCTACGGCGAGTGCGGCGAAAAATTTGCCGTCGCTGCAATGAGTGAGTTTTACAGGGATTTATTCTACACTATCTCCCATCTCGTATCCATAGGGAATGTTGCATTTTTCAGTGCGACGTCCCGGACGTAGCACAAATCTAACCTCAAATTTAATCAGGGACGGTACTCCAACCTTGGTGAGAATGAACAAAAAAAACTCAAGTAATCGTAAATTTCGAATAAACTTGATCGACCATGTTGAAAAATAGTGATACGAGCGAAACCCAGTTCCGTTCGTGATTTATCGACCGTTGAAATGTTAATAATTATCCACGACGGTTTTTTTTGTTAATGAAAATTATTAATCAATTCATCATCGATTCATGATTCGTACAGCATCCTTGATTACTAATGTATCGCCCAATAATTGATAATCCGACGGAATCGTTTTGGGAAAATCCAACCTTCTGAGGTTAGGTTGCTGTGACGAACCGGAAATGGAAATTATGCAATATCATTAGTTTCGGTGGAATAAGATGATTAAAAACTTGCGTGGACGTTCAATTCTATTCATGTGCACAAGAAGGTCCCACGAAGATCGAGAAGGTCCCACGAACGTAAGAGTTTCAACAGTCCACTTCCTTATCATCAACTGGTTGATCTTTAATTTTTTTAAATGTGTTTCCATAAAATACTCAATATTCGCCAAGATTTGATGAAGTTCCTTTCATTACCATTTGTCAGTCATAAAAAAATCGTCATAATTTTGTCTACTTTTCGTGCAAAAATTGTATTATCGTTAATAACCAATGAAGAAGAATATTTAGAACGAAAATGTTGGCAATCAGAATTGTCTGAAGAATTCATCGAAGTTTTTACAGTAGCTTAACCTCTCGAGCGAAACGAACGTAAAAATGGGCGCTGACGATTCGGATCACTCACATCCGGAAGTCGAAAGCCTCCGCGAGCGTACACCCTGACGAGACAGCAATGAAGTCAAGGAAGCCCACATTTGAGTGGGTTTCGTGATCTCTTAGTTTCTCGTGAGGTTTCGTGTGCCTCGTTAACTGCGAGACACGGGCCAAAGCTTAGCACTAACCTGCGATCGTCACTGGTGCACTAACCCATTAACAAATCGGCACATTTCGCTCGATCGCAGCGACCATGTCCACACCAACGATAACACGACTGCCAACTACGATAGCGGAGGTTACCGTAACACAGGGCCGCGAAGCTTGTAAGGACATACATTGTGACTTTGAGGCAACCTGCGAGCTAGGACCCGACAAGTTTCCGAGATGTAGCTGCAAGTTCGATTGTGCCTCGGTTGCGCCTGAGAACGCTATACCCGTTTGCGGAAGCGATCTCAAAACGTATCCCTCGAGATGCGCAATGAAGATGGAAGGCTGTCAGAGACAACAAGAACTCAGGCTCAGGCCCTTGGACCTTTGTCAAGGTTCGATGGACTTTGCAGTTATTTGAGTAACTTAGCCCCAAATAATTTCCAGTTATGCCGCGTTTATTGCCTCCGGCGAAGTTACCGTTCCGAGGCATGAAAAATGCGCGAGCTTCGGGGGTTTTAAAATATGTAATATCAATACCTTTTTAAATGGGTTTTAACTCATCGTATTCTTTCATCGACTCAAAGTGAAATGCAATTTTTTTTATTTGAAAAGAAATTCAAAATGGCGGCACAGGCACTCGTTGAATGAAGAAAAGCACGATTTACTTTGGTGCGCACGGGGCACTCCGCAGCTTTGCATCTGAAAGATAAACGGGTTGACAATTATTAAACAAGACCAAATTTGGGGGATCTTGTTTTTTGTTTCTTGAAAAACCCTTGGATAACAAAATGCCAGCCGTTTGAAAAATACTTCAATTATTATGCCTGTTTTTTTACTTCAACGGACGGAAAAGATATATCGAATTAATTATTCGACAACAATCACTTCCTGATAGACCGCAAATTGAATTTCCTCTCGATTGCGAGGAGGTTTTTGTGAATCGGCTCATTCTTTGAAGCTGTAGTGCGCCTTGTACGCCGAAGGATAGTGTTTCCAGAAAATCGCAATTGAAATTTGAGCTATCCGTTTCCCAGCTGCTGGACGGTTCTGTTCAATAAGCTGTAAATTATAAAATACTCTTGGAGGATGCAGGTCGTGTGGAAAAAAATAAACGAATTTTTCGTCGTCACGAATGGTAACTTCGTCTTCAGCAAGTCGTCGTGTTCGGTATCATCAACAGATTGAACCGTGGGTCAGGAATGTTTATTTACTACGATCTCAGCCGATCAATTCAACGCTGACTGTTGATAATGTCCGGCTTTGACAAAAACCAATCACGATTAATTGATCGAAACGTTCGGTCACATACGAAGAATTGATTTTCGGCAATGTCCGGATTTTCGTTCCATCACAGTCTATTGCAATTTATCAGAGTCCCCCAATTACTTGACCCAGGGTCCTTCCCTTGCTCTCTTCGCGCTTATTGCTCATTCACACTGCACGTTACTTGGCCCGTGATCAGCACGTACTATGTCGTTATCCCCGGCCCAAACGAGTTCGTACACCACAGCGATCTCACTGACCTATTCTGAATGACTATTATTATGACAGGCATGGAAGTAAAGCCCTGCAACGGTGATACACCCATGATCGACTCGGATGGCCAGGAATACGATTGCGGAAGTGGCCCTAACAGACGCGACTGCCCGAGCAACTCTTATTGCCATCAGACGACACGTTTCGCTCGTTGCTGCAAAAAAGGTACGAATCGAAAACAACATCAATCACAAATTTCATTGATGTCGAAAAATCTTATATTTTTATCCGTTCGCCATAATCAGTAAATAATCCACGGAATCCGAGTAACCTTCATTACCCTAAACCAAATAGCTAATTGAAAAATTATTAGGACCTTGAATAAGTTCTCGCTGTTCTCCAGAACGCTGTTTACAGATCATTTCGTTCAACGTGTCAAACTTCATTTCAAAAAAGGAATATTTAATGCATCACTAAAAATAACAGCACCGGAAACACACCGAAACCTCTAATTTAGATTGTGGTTACCAAGGGAGAATTTGCGAGCTACGATCCATCGTATTGCACTTTCACAAATTTCCCGAGCATAAGCCTCTCAAGCGGGCAAAAGTACTTTTTGACTTGGCACTTGTCACTTGTTCACTGCGCTAATTCGTAACCTTCGTCGCTACGATAGCTACCGTAATCTGCAAGAGGGAAAAATGTCCAAAAAGTATTCTAGAATGGGTTTTTCTCATTTTCCCAATCTAATTTTGCACTTTCGGAAAAAACTCGGGCAGATTCGTAATCAGCGGAAAATTTCCGATCAAATACACTTTTTTAATACTTAAAAATTGGAAAAAAAAATTTTTCGACCTCCCAGGCCCATTTGCCGAAATCTCAAAAATCACGATATTTCAAAAGGTCGTAGAGTGAGCTTCTCATATGCTATGGCGATTCAATCGGTGAGTTTGGAAAAGGTTTTTGCCTAACTTAAATAATGGCGTTGGATTCGTATCGATATCTCTTATAGTTTTCCCGGAAAGTCCACTCGAAAAATCGCAAA
>JAPYZI010000538.1:0-49778 GCA_030523105.1 Ophioninae sp. A BG-2022a
GTATGTATGGAAAAATTTGCAAAAATCGATGGTCCGACTTTGAAATTCCGCCAAAAATCGAAAAACCATCGGATATTAATGATTAAAAAAGCAATTTGACGAGAAAAGCATAACAAAGAGATTGATCGCAAAGTGGAGTTCCAAACCTTAAAGGAAAAAAAGTTATCGATGATTTAGTGAAAAATCGTTTATCCCTAAAAAATCCAAAAAAATTTTGGATTTTTAATATTTTTTTTATTGATCCATTTCGATGTAATTTTATCTCCTAAGAACGAATCTACCATTCATTTTCTCCAAAAGCCAAAATTCCCATGAAAAAATTGTAAAAAACTTCTAAAATCACGATTTCTTTTGCTGTGTGCTGTGTGTTCGACGAAAATTCGTTGATATTCGTAATCAGCTGAAAATTTCCGATTATACAGACCCTTTTAATACTTTTAAAACAGAAAAAAAATGTTCGGCTACCCCGGCCACTTTTCCGGAATCTCAAAAATCAAGAAATTTCAGAAGGTCGTAGGGTGAGCTTCTTACATGCTATAGAGATTCAATGGGTGTGGTTGGAAAATGTTTTTGCCTAACTTAAATAATGGCGTTGGAGTATATACCACTTATATGTATGTGAGTATCGGTTGACACGCGTACATGTGCGGATTTTTGTTGGGACGAAACTACGCGCGTCTTTTCTCCACGCTGCGCTCGTAACGAGTCCACACGTACATAAAGACACACGCGGGCACGCTGAGCACTCGGCAATTGTCCTGCCACGATTCTTCGCCCGAAAAGTCGAGAGTTTGGGGCCGAATTCGCGTGCGGGGCGCGCCATCCGTCGGTAGTTACTCGCAGCGCAAAATCCCAAAATTGTCATTACCGACGTAACGAGGTGCCGCGTCAAAAAGATTTGGTATGGCATCTTCTTCAACTATTTTTAAATATTATATTTGTTATATATTACTTCGCATAATATTTTGTTAAATTTGATTCGTCTTCTTGGAGCTACTTTTGTACGTACAACATTGCTTTGTAAAACTCAACAATGTTCTCGTTGAATTTCATGATAGAAGAGAACTTTGGTCTCGTTTGAATAATTTACGTGTTCAACGATCGAATGAATAAATAAAGATCTACGATACAGCTGATATCTCTGTGGGGATCAGCTGGTGTTTTTTTCCTAAGTATCCATAAAATCATCCATATTTTCTGCTGTATCGTCGCATTTCCACTATTCGTTCCTCGGTTTTTCTGTTTCCCCTGTCTTGTTACCCGACAGCTAAAAATCTGGCTTTCGAATGGTATTCCAGCCCTACAGTCTCGAGCCTCTGCACGAAACTGTAACGGAGGGTGCATTTTGCTGTCACATACGACATGATGGATTGCCGACTGCTATGCTCAATGGTGCACATACTTTAGGTATTATCAAAGGGAGAACTTTAAATATTCCTTTTGTTCTCTTCAGCCAACCACACAGACGAAAACCTTACAGTCTTGCTTCGTAGGTTCGTTCAGTGGTAAGAGCTTTTAGCTCTGCCTCCGCTATTTGAGAATGTTGGCATAGATTTTTCTTTAGTGCAACAATAGTCGTTTTTTTTTTTGAGATCATACTGCTTCCATAAAAACTGAAAGCATAATTACCAGGTACTGAACCATGGCGTTAAGTCTGGACAAATTGCCTGACTTTCTTTTTATGTTTATAAACATTTGTGCATATCATCTTATATGGGCTGCAAGGACGTGTTGTCAACGATATAATATGTGGTGTATGGTTTAATATTTCAGTGAGACGCAGCTACAAACTTACCAGAGGTATTACCATCCTGTAAAGTTCCAGAACAAAGCTTTGATGTCATAAATCCCTAAGGGAACTGTGCGGATGAGAGAGAGAGAGAGAGAGAGAAATGAGAGAACTAATATCTCCATGGAAACGAGCATGTGCTCTGACAATTGATCTACCTGATTGATGACTATCGTAGCTACTAGAGAGATCAGGGTTGCCCGAACTATCTACTACGACTGTATAGACAGACCTAACTCAATTCGATAATCTCAGTGATACGCACGCTTCAATCCACCAGGAGCGTTCAAGTTACCACATTCTATAGAGTCAACTAGTACCATTATGGATCAGGATTCCAGATTACTGTTTCAAAGGCCTTACGTGCTTTGATCGCGCAGCAACTCGCTGTATCGTGTTATTGCAATCTTCTTATCGATCTTTTACTATTTTCCAATAACAAATCTCTTAACCAAAAATCTATCGATCCAAGTTGATAAACAACCAAAACGGCCGAATGTAATTAATAATAATTAGTGTTTATATTTGAGGTGGTATGTTAACTGGTAGAAATGCATTCCATTATACTGATTCAAGCCTACGATTGTATTGAATAAAGAGAATCATTAGAATAATTGAATAGTGTTGGAACAATGTTAGCTCATTATCGAAAAAAATGAACTGCAAATATTACGGTTTTCGTATTTAATTTCTTTATTGAATTTTCTTGCTGAAATAAACAATAGTTTATTTATTTGCTATTGTTATTCATAATTGTTTTCATAGAAATTATTTCATCTTACAACCTTAACTTGAATTCTGAACACTTTTTTTCCTGGAAAACATATGTGTTAAGATTTTAATCAATTTTTTCTTTCGAGTTTTTATTCCGTTCGAGAAAATAGTTTATTTCCGGAAAATTATTTTATTCAATAAAATATCATAGACAACAATATTTAATATGTATATACAAATATATTTTTATATCATTATTTAACTGTAAATAAATTTTTTATTTAAGTCAAAGTGTCGTTAATTTCGACTATAATAGAAAATGTCGATAGCATGGCAAACGATAATAAACGAGCAATGCTTCTTCGAATATCCAAGATGGAAGTTTTTATTCCTAACAGCAAAGACTGTTCAATGTCGTGTGTGTGAAGGGATTGAAGAGGAAAGGTGAGAGGGAAAGAGGAAGTTCTTGAAGAAAATAAAGGATATCGAGAGTAAGCCTCATCACGCGATTCTGCACTCTAGCTACTCTTCCTAATGGTCGAATACCAACCCCTTTACAATATCTTGGTCCAACCTTCGTTTATACAAAAACGAACACCCACTTAGATATATATAAAACGTGTATATGACATATAAATATATATATATTGTGTGCATGTGTATACCGGTATATATACATCGAACGCTACGTCATTTGTCTAGATTTAGAATTTTCGACGGTTTCTGCGAGTCTAATGAACCACTAAATTTTCAACCCCTCTTGCCAGCTCACTAATTGGATAAACCATGAGACCAAATTTCTACGTGTCCTCCTTTCGTTGCTCTCCAACCTTTTCTACCCTTTCTTCTTTGCTCTCTTCCTTTCTCTCCCTCTCTGTTTTCCTCTTTCGTTCTCTTCCCCTTTTTCTGTCCTTCTCTTACTCCTCCTCATCTCTTCTCTCCTCTTTTGGATTTCCCTCGATTGCTAGACAGGTTATTGGATTATACTATACTTGGGATATACGTATATATCAGGCTCGCTAGGTTAGGCGACTTGGTCGGAACGTTTTCGAGAACAAGAATGATGAAAACCGGCAGGCCTCGTTGACTCGATTACTTTTCGATTTCATTTCAGCGAATCGTTCTTTTCCTCGTCGTCGCAATTTTTCTCTTTTTTTTCCATTGAATTATTCAAGTGCTCCGAACATTAATTCGAATTCCAGACTTCGAGTAGCCAAAGAGGATGGGTTATATCCCGTACAGAGCTCGTCTCCTTTCTCCAGCTCATGGATGAAGAATCAGAGGCAGAAAACCTGAATATTCTACACATAGGCTCTCCCTTCGCTGGTAAGGGAAATAAAGTCGTTAGACACGGCGTTAATAAAAATATTTCTGGCATATCGGAATTCTTTTGTTCCAATTACTTTTACCGCGAAATTCGGTGTATATATATTTTTATTTAACGGTGGTTTATTGATTTTTCGACCATCCACTTCCGCTATTACGATGACTGCTCAACATTTTTGTCTTAATCACTTTGTTTTGCGGTTAACTTCCCTTAACCTACGCCAATTTCGAATCGTTCAGGACTATTCAATGTGACAACATTTAAGTCGATATATAAATAATACATTTGTTCCTTTTCAATTGCATAAAATTATACTCGCTACCTCTAGGAAAAACTTGGTCTATCTATTTCGGTTGATTTTTGCCCTCGGGGAAAATGGGCTATCGGGTTGCAGGAAATTGATTTTCCTTTGTACACCAAGCTTGTCTCCCAATTGACCTCGGGTACTTTAAATATCTGCAATCGATGCAAGAGGTCCCCGAGTCATTGACTTCACTTTTTTTCCTCTTTTCACTGTTATTAATTGTGCTCCGTAGTTGATTTTTAATTCCTCGTATCCGGTATTTTACTGGTCCTTCAAAGTTTGAAATTTAATTCGCGTCACACCTTCCCAATCGTACGGACTAGTTTTTATTTCTGCTTTTCTGTTCTTTTCCTTCCTCCCTCGTTGCTCTGTCTCTCTGATTCTCTTCCACCGTCAGCTCTCGGGAGATGGCTCTACTTTCAAGTTGAAAGCAGCTTTCTCCTGACGTCAAAGCTCTCTCCCTCTTACTTTCTTTCTCCTTCCCCCCTCCCTCTGTCTTGCTCCACGAATTGCGACAACCGGGTTATAGAACGCCTTTATTTCCCTCTTTATCTCGGCCGGTGTAAGCAATATGTACGTGTATATATATCCACATGCACTCATACACCAATAATGCGTTATATATGCCTGATGTATCCGATACAGATTGTCCCACATTTCCCTTCACTCTACAAAAGAAAAAAAACAACCTGTACTATTTCTATCAGATGAAAATAGATGGAATCGTAAACACAGCAAATCCGCGACACGAAATATTTTCGATCTTGCGTTTGAATGCATCAACTATACGATTGATAAATGATTTATAAAATCATCTGGGTCAAGAGTGGTTGCTTTGCAATTTGAAAGCTCGTCGGGCCTAAAAGATAAGAATAGAATAATAAAACCATACTCGTCAGATAGGGCGCTTATCTTACTAGTGATTAAATTAAAAAACTTTGATTTCAAATTTCAAATTTAGTTTTAAAAAAGAAAAGATTCATTACGAAAATTAAGAATGCACTCACGTGTTTACTTATTCCAGCAAGACAAAGCGCACATGGATGTCCATGGATGTCTCTTTCCGAACCGCAATTAACATCAAACTTTTTACTGATCGCTTAGTTCGAATGATTTCCTGACATAAAAAAAATGAACCCACCGCAATTTTAATTCGGCCTTAGACGTCTCGCTCTTTGTTCTGTCAGAAAAATCTACTTTAGGATCGTTTGTGTTCATTTCTATGATTAAAAAAAAATATATATACACAAACCCCATAAAGCACGTCGCATTTGATCATCCAAATAAATTCACCACTCAGGCGCGTATAACTTGCTGCACTAGACCGTCAACCACGCTTGTTTACGGTCTAGTGCATCAAGTTCATACCACGCTTGTTTACGGTCTAGTACAGCAATTTCTCCTCAATTCGTCACCACTATTAATAAGAGGCACATTTTTATATTCCAACCCTAGTATTCCATTTTTCGTTATGTCCGTTTTTCATTCATTTACAATGGTAATCTTGCACCGCTTTTCATTTCTTTTACAAATTATCAAAACGAGTTAACAAAGTTTCTTTACTGGTATGTAAATCCTCCATCACTTTGATACCAAGAAAATTGAATCCAAAATGATATTATCCATCCAACACTGATTTTTCTATTAATTCTTACTTCCATAATGTAATTCGTACACCCAATAATCTAGAGAAAAAACGGGATTGCCTCCTTTATGTCGTTTCCGTCTAGAATGGGTACGATGACGATGATAGATTGCGACCTTTTTGAGAATCAAGCCCATGAGATACGTATGTTTGCTTGCATTGGTACTACAGTCACGAAAATCGGATACGACCATATCGTTGTATGAATCGTAAAAGACAAACGGGCATTCGTGTCGTAAGCAAACGAGTGGTTTTCTAGGGCAATGATCTTATTCCACCTGAGGATAGGATATAACATACATATAGCGATAAAACCCTTAAGGTAAACTACTTTTCGAAAGAATAACAAGGACGACTAGAGGGCAAGGTTATATCGTCATAAGCTTTATCATCCTCGTGGCTGTCCTTTTCCTTTGTATATTAAAAATTCGTTTCACTCAACTATACCCCTTAATTTTTTTTAAATGTGGTTACGCGTCAAACGGGTCTTTTCGACCCCTTATGGGACTATTTTCACAAAAGCTGTAATACGTTATTCTGAACTTATAGTTAATAGGCTGAGTGAGCAATTTTAATTGTTACGTATTTAAGAAATTACGGAATTCTGATAGAATAATGCTCACCCCATTTCATTCCCTTATAAAATGGATTTCTGAAAATCCCTGAAGCACTCTGTATTTTTAACCAAGGGTTTAAATACATGGTTTTATGATTTTTACTGAAAAATGACTGGTTATCGCGCATTCTTTTATATTGTATAATTAAATTCGAACAGCGCTAGCCGATACAAGAAACTTCATTTCTGATTCAGCAATGAGATTCCATTGAGGAAGAATGTCAGTTATTTGATAGACGAAGTCAGTCTTGTAGCAATTTTTCTACGCCTTTGTGCGCGGTAGAGTGCTGAGCCATAAGCTGACCACATCGACCGGAACAAACGGTAATCGGAGAGAGGCATACCCAGGGAATATGGCGGATAGGGTAGGATTTCCCAGTTCACTCTTTCTAAGTACTTCTTAACTGGTTGAGCAACACGAGGTCTGGCGTTTCGTGCTTCGAAGTCAACTTGTCGTGACAATTCTCTCATTCCATCCACTTCTCATGCAGAGCTCCCTTCAAACGCATCAGTTGGGATCGATAACGATTGCCAGTGATGGTTTCCGAGGGTTTTAGCAGCTCGTAATACTGGGATTTTGGGAGGTTTCCCGTGATACTTGTTGTCCGTAGGGAAATCACCACTATGGAAGCGGTGAAATCGCTCTTCACTCTTGCTTCACTGTCCGTCACATTTGAATACTTCTGTGTACACTCCTTGTCGCAAATCGTTCACTTACGCGGTTAATTTCTTTGCCACAATATAATGCAGCATAACATGCTGCAAACTTGCTCTGGGAACTCGTTTGACCTATTGATCTACGTTTTACCAGGTTTCCCTTCGGCTTAAATGTGCAATTAAATATATCATCAACGGGTAGTTTCATGTTTAGGTATGCGAAGTACATATAGACATATATGTGTACCGTATTTGTTACTTTTACACCATTATTAGTCGTTTCCATTTATATAATATAATAATGATTATATATGGGGCATTCTACGCCGATTCGACCTGGGTTTGATCCGTCACCTCTTCGATTTAATCCGTGATTTTTTATGTAATTGTACTCTAAAGTACTCTAATCTCTAAAAGACACTCGAGAATTTTTTCAGATTTTTTTTGAACGATTTGACTTCACAACGTTTTTTATAAACAAAAGATTAACGCCCAAATTTAAAAATCGGAAAATATCACAAAAATCCGGTGTCACGTGTCAAATACTGTGAGCGTTGGGAAAAAGTAGGATAAAAGTATATAAAATCTCGTATTCAATGATTTTTTAACAATCTCTATGTGTTATTGTCAGCGGTGATATTTTTTTTGAGATTTGCAAAATTTTCACGTAAAACAGGTGGACGGCTGTGGTTTAAATAATTTTATTTCGGTCGCGCAATGCGTATACCAGATTTGACAGCTCATCGCATCACGAAAGATCAATCAAATCGCTTTCTCGAAGAGGTGCGAATTTTGAACCCGATGGGTCTCGGTGTCCGGTGATATAACCCTTACCCAACGAAGATTTATGAAGTCGACGCCCGTCGACGACGGGCGCCACCATATCACATATCGCACTTCAGAAAAAGATTAATCTGTCCGCTGGTCGGTGAAGCTGTAGACCAGTGGGAATCGTAACGGATTGAATAATCGATTTTTTCGCTATTTCGTGTCAGTTGACGCCTGGAGGATTTTCATCTGAAAAAAATGAGCTTTTCGTCCCGTGTCTTCGCAGTGACATACTACATTTTTTTTTGAAAATTCAACGTGGAAATGTCTTCGAGATTAAAGAAATGCAACTTTATTACATTATTAATATAATTATTAGTACCTAATCTTGATACTAATAATCGTTAGTAACTTAAAAGGTTTAAAATAATCATTAGTAACTGGTTACCAGTAATTAACCAAAAGCAACTTTCGTAAAGGTGACTTTCACTTAACTAAAAGTAACCTTTTTACTAATAAATACACGTTTTTTATGTCATTAGAAAAATCGCATAAACATTAATGGATTTGATACAAAAAATAACATGACATTGAACTGCAAACTTAAAACACCTGAATATCAAAACCAAACGTGTATAATTAATAGAGACATAAAATGATTATTTACGAATTACTCCACAATTGTGGACAAAAATAGACAATTGTCCATAAAATTGTATGATCCTGTCTATTATGCCTCCGTCAACACTAGTGTTCGCATGTTGGTTGTTGCCCATAGTGGTTCATGTGATAGATCGATTTCAATGGAATAACAGTGTATGGGCCATTACCTCAATTTTCTCTTTCATCCATTTCCGTGTAGTCAATGTGGACGTTTCCACAAGGATGGAATATCGTTTGTTACATTGATCCTACTGTTATACGAGATAAAAAAAAAACGTGTGACAGGTATATACTTTCGCCCTCCGCGTTTTGTGCGCATTTCAGAAGGATTAATTTTTTTCTACGCTCACCCATCGTGGTACGTATTAGGTGTTGGAGCTGATCCGCGGCGTTTCTCTTTATGGCTTTGAAGTTCATATGTGGAAAGATTAGTGCCAACTGAACATTTAAAGTAATCGCCTTCGCTTTCCAAACATTCCGTTTGTTTCTTCGACAATCGGTAGATTCTCAATATGTGATTCTCAATTGTAAAAATGCTTATGGTTTTGATGTGACAATTCCCAGGTGTTTCCTCTTTTCTGTACAACTGACTAGAACTGAGAATTTAACTGATGGTTTTGTACAGATCGGAATGAAGATTAATCTGAAGAGGAGATGTCTGAAGAATAATACATCACAACAGCAAGACCCTGCAAATCCAAATTTAGAATAGCTCGGTTCTTTTTTTTCCATGCGCAGCAACTTTGAGATTTTTTTAGTGGAGAATATTCCTTTTCAAATTAGAACTTTTTTAAACAGACATGCAGCTTTGTGATAGTTTCTAGCACTTAACCTGGACACGCACCTGATTTTCGCCCCTTTCGTATATAATCCAAGTTTATGGTTCATCAATTGATCATCACGAGTAACAATTTTGTGCGAAAATCCATTTTCCTCGGAGCTGGCGAACAAGGCAACTGTAGTGTCGCAGTGTGTTCTATTGTCCGCGGCAATCAGCTTACGATGAACTCTGATGCCTGCCTCAGTCCCTGCAAACAATGGGAAAAGCCTACTGGATTATTCTGACTGCATCTAGACGTTCCAATTGAATTTAGCAAGGATTCTCATTTGAATTTTTCTTCAATTTCTAGTCATTGACTTTTTTCGTTCCCCCGGGGCGTCCCTGCAGGTTGACATTTTCCGTTCGATATGGCTGGAACCATTCTTTACACTGAATGATATGATGTAACCATTGAAAACGTAATAATTCTTTTATTTTACCTGAGTCACGTTTTATTAAAAGTGAAAAAAGTAAAACAAAATAGTTAAACGTCAGAAAAAGGCGAAAAACCAAATGTGTTATTGGAACGTCATTAAACGTACAACATATGGTTACATTATGCTCATAGGCAAATCGAATTTAATTCTAAGATATGACACGTTTTAATGGCTCGAACAATTGTCGATGAAATTTACGAAGCGATTATCGTTCTCCACAGAAAATCAATTTGTCCAATAACAATAATCGAAATAATTGAAATTCACGATAGTTTATTCTGAAGACATGGATATTGGTTAAAACTATGTTTATTATATATTCCTTGAAAAATCACAAATAGAAAGACACTTCTGAATTTCAACCGTTGATACTGGCAACAGTTTTGTACGTTCTGGCAACACCAATATCGATTCGTGACACGATCGAATGTCTCGTTATTTTCTCAAAATCTTTCATCCTCGCAGCTTTGTAGTAATCACGATTCGAATGTTCCATTTATTTCCGCATATCCCTTCGTTCCTCTCTCTGTTTTTCTCCCTCCGTCCCTCTCATTCCCCCTCTCTCTCGCTCTCTCTCTCTCTCTCTCTCTCTCTCACTGTTTCTGTTTCTGCCCCTTTTGGCCCAGAAACTTCTTGGTAAACTACCGGAAAAGAGGTATCGGTAGCATCGGTATTAAGGGGACGCAGGGCTCCCCGTTCGTAGACGTCTATAAACCGGCACTTAGTCCTCAACCCTTACACCGAAAGCACGCTTAATGGGATTACGAGAAGGAAGGGGAGGCAGGTATGGTCTTCCTACCGTACTAATGCTCTAAATGCTCGGGTTGCAAGCGTCAGATAGCGCTTCACCTTTTCCGAGTTTTCTCTCTTATTCGCGCTCTTGTTTCGCAAATAGAAGAGGTTCAGTTCTCGTTTGAAAGAACATTCACATATAACGCTGATTATACTCGATGTATATATGATAAGATACGTATACAACTATATTTATATACGCGTATGTCTTCGTTTAATTTTCATAAAAACAACTTAAAGTACCCGTTTCACGATTCAATTGAATGAAAAAGGAGTTTGCAGCTTGGAGACGTGGGAAATTGAAATATTACCGTTCGGTATAAGTATTCACGTAGAAACTTACCAGATCACTAGGCAATGACAATTTGTATAGAAATATATATTTTTTTAAATATTCTATAAAGGAATGAATTTAATTAATTTAGTAATGCGATTGTATACATATTCTGTAAAGTGCATAAAAAGAAACTATTCATGACTTCATACTTTCCTACCCATTATCTTAGGTATTATTATTATTAATTTTTTTACATCAAGTATTCATATTTGAGATAAGATATCAAATAGACCCAAAAATATCGTAATTTGCCAAATTGTCATGACTAATTCTTTTTTACCGCACTAGCAAATTGACGAGTACTTGCTCGTGTTAAATCAAATCGTGTAGATAGCATTCCGATTCCGAAAAATACATAAATTTGACATGTGAAATAGACAAATATTCAAACTCATCCATAAAGTTCTCGAGGAAAAACGAAATTTAGAGGAGTCCTTGAACTGGTGTGCGATAGAACCACCTTTCAGTTCCTACGAGGCGCAAGGTCGTTGAACCCGAAAGGGAGTTAAAAGGGAGACGAAACAAATTACGGAAAGTCCTGGTACACTTGTCATGCGAAAGTGGAGAGCAAGAGACTGAGAGAACGAAATTTGAAGAAAAAAATAAACAAAACAAAAAACATAAGAAAGTAACAGAGCTCGGGTACGGTGTATATTTGGAATATGCTGGATATATTTCGACGAGGACCATTAAAGCAAGCTTTCGAGTAGTTGCTCTCGGCCCCAATACCATTTTTTTCTCGACAGGATGAAGTTGGTGAAACTCTCGTGCGAATACTGTAATACTGTTGTCGTAGTTAAACGACCGCTGCAGTGGCCTCGGAATAACGTAGCCACGGTTTTCTTTTTGTTTTTCTCATATTTTCAGCCAGTCCAAACGGGATTTAAGAGGCGATCATAGAACAGCGAGGTTATCGATCTTCATTAAGAGAAGAGGATCGCTTCAACTTTTATTAGTTTGATTGAAGAGGATTTATCCGTCCATCTGTATCTACGCACATTGATTTTCTTTCTCGAAGAACAAATCAACGGACCAATAAAAAAAGTATAGCGACGTAGGAAAGCATCGAAGAAAGAACAAAAACGATTTCTCTTGTGACGATAGAAACGCACGTATTTAGGTATCCTAATGGCAATTGGTTGGATGTCCAGGAGCTTTCTCTTCGACCCTCACTACGTTCAATCTTCGTGAGCAAGGTTGGACTTACTCATCTTCTGCAAGTGACTTGCGACAACATCTCGTACACTACTAGTCCTTTCGTCCTCTTCTCCTGCACAGACGTAAAATACCAAATGTGACCTTTATACCCTAAAAGGAAATCGGATTATGTTGGGACAGATGTACCGTCGCATTCCGACAAATGTCGATGCTTTAAGTGACAGGTTGACAAGCCCTAGAAAACGAAATATCGTAGCTGGTAGTAACTTGGAATCGAATTCCAAAGCTTATCATGCTGCTTCCGTGATCGCGATTTTATATGATGAAACCTGACACAAAATCACGTTTCTCAGCTTAAAGTATTATGAAATGGACCGTCGGGCTAAAAGTTAGTCCAAAGTGGAGCAATCCTGGATTTACAACTCTAGATCATGACGTATACGTTTACCCTCACAAATAGCTAATTTATCGATAAATTAACACTTCGGAATGCAAAATTCATTTTTATTAACATTCAACATTTTTATTTTCCACTTTCAATAATAATTGAAGCCAAATTCGACGATATCGGCGTGTACTTGACTTTCAGTAATAGTAAATCTTGAAAACGAATTCTTAATCTTTTAATATCATCAATACATTTAGACCGTTTCATTATTATCAATATTTACCCAAAAACACCATACATAGTGAGTTTTCCAATTATTGCTGATTAATTCATCATTGAAATCGTGTTTCAATATTTTACAAACTAACTGTCAAACGTGATAACGCACTTTATTTAATTAAAACTTAACCCAATTAATTACTTGATCATACATTTTGATGACATAATATATTCAGAATTTTGTCGCGACTTAGCTGAATTTGTTTTGCATTCATTAGCATCTGGAAAAGCCTGTTTATTGAAATATTATAAAATTAGCAGCAATTATTTAAATAAATGTTCTAAAATATTTCATGTGTTCTTTGAAGAATTATTATTACTCAAATTTTCCAGAAATTAAGGGATTTTTTAATATCTATACAGTAATACCTTAAAGAACCGCTTCTACAACTGTGTCATAGTAAACGTCAAGTCACGATCAGGCATTCTGGTGGTCTCAACTTTGTAGGATTATAGGGAAACTAAATGCGAAAGGGAACTATCTGAGGTGTACCCTTCACGATCTATTCGTAGGTACGAATTTACCTTCTACACGTTTCGATGTCGATGGTCAACGCTGACTGCCAAGCTTACCAGAAACTTTGATCGTTATCAGTGGTAATATAACGGGGACCATTGTCACCAAGATCGTAAAACGTACACGACCCACGGGCAACACATAACGTGTAATCGCTGCCTGAGATCGGTAACAAGCGGATATTGCACAATTTAACTTTGGCTAAACCGTCAAAGAAGTTAAATCGCTGCGAGGATCGTGAATCGTATATTCTTTATCGTATTTGTTGGAAAACTCGAAGTGCTGAAAGAGATGACATTTATGTCCAAAAATAATTACAGTATTCATTATTTTTGAAAATAAATTGATCGTGTCGCAAATATTCTTACATATAAATTTCTAATGTAATAATAAATTAACAAATACCTAATTCAATAATAAAATATTGATTTTCTACATATCTCTCATCGTTTCTGATATTTTCAAAAACCCGGGATTTTGTAATATATATCCAGTAATACTTTAAATTATAGCTTCAAAGGCAATCCGATACAGTTTCGCTTCAACACGTTTCACGTGTAAACAATTTTTCTCTATCTTTCTGCACGCAACACTTTTTCGCTGTAAAACAATTCGAAATAATATTTAAGAAACTCGAAAATGTCAGTATTTTTCAAATTATCGGACGTCAAACGTTTCACGAGTCGAACTGAAAACTGTAACGACAGCAATGCAATGGCACACGTAGTCTCGTTATCGTAAAAGTTAATACTTGGCTAACCTATGTCATAGAACGGAATATGAAGGATAAAAAGAAAGTCCAAATCCTTCTGTTAGGACATTGCGAGGTATAGAAAAAGAAAAGAATGAAAAAGAACTGACGATTGAGTCCCGCAACGAAAAAGAAGAGGAAAACGGTATAGGAAGAAAAATCGTTGAGTAGTGAAGATTTCTTTATGCTCGACCGAAATTCCCAACGAACATTAGCGTGGCTACATCGTAGGGACGGTTAGAGAATGGGGGGGAGGGATGGTACATCGAACCCGTTTGTGTTACACAGCCGCATACATACCACAGGCGAATCCGATAACGAGTCCATCCCCGCTATCATTTATTTTTCTTGCACTTCGGGCTTCCGACTACATCGCGAAAAGAATCGTTAAAAAATCCTCACCAATGTAGATACTCGGCTACCCTCGTACAGTCTTTCGGAAAAGGCTGGTCGATCGTAAAATCTTGAAACGAGCTACTAGTGAACACAAAGGTTTTTGCGAGGTGAAGCGAAATGCTGCTATCAAAGAGGCCTCTGTACAACCCCTAAGATTATTCTTTATTTTATAGTTTATTAGGAGATCTTGGAGGCGTCGAAAAATACACGGGAAACACACAAGTGTCGTCCAACACCATTGACTCATAACGATAAAATTGATATTACTGCTCATTTTTATTGTTGATCGTACAATTTACGAGGTAGCGTAAAATGATGGCGAATGAAGTAATTTCGAAGT
Organism: Ophioninae sp. A BG-2022a; assembly: GCA_030523105.1. Lineage (NCBI taxonomy): Eukaryota > Metazoa > Arthropoda > Insecta > Hymenoptera > Ichneumonidae > Ophioninae sp. A BG-2022a. The sequence goes on from JAPYZI010000538.1 coordinate 14,699, forward strand.
ATTTCAGTTGACAAAACGTATATTTTTTTCTTCGAAAATGTACACGAGGAAATTAAAAAAATGTTGTGGGAATTTGTACGCTATTAAAATAATATGATTTTTGAGTTTAAAATAAATCAGTGTCCGAACCAAGATAGGGCGTGATCAGAACTAGCTCCAGATTATTTTCACATACATTGTTATCCTGTGAAAATGTAAAAAAAAATAAATGAAAATTTCATGTTTTTGACTAAAAATGACGACAGATAATGAAATAACAGATTGTGAATTATAGCGTTAGAAAAGTTGCAATGTCACGCATCGAAGAAATATAAACGTTTTGGAACTTCGAGTGGTTACTTCCAATCTATAAATTTTCTTTTGAGCAAAGTCAGTCGAAAGTTTTGTTATATTACTTCTACTTCTTAAAAATTTCGTGACAGAGAATACTGTGCAAGAAGAACGAACAAAAATGCTAAACTCGCATGGTATATTTGCATTTTCACTACTGCCAGAATACAGTAGTAACAATAACCCAAAGACATTTCTCGTACGGTAGCAGTATCCCCTAATATTCGACGCACGTTTTGATAAGAGTTTGCGTGGGTTTGAGAAGTTTTTATTTCCCCAATGGCAATTATTATACCATGGTTTAACTGATAACCATCATTTTTTTTAAATCCCTCGGTTTATGGGATTAAACTCGAACCAGCTGTTTTTCTTTCTCTCCCCGTATACATATAGATATATAGGACCTGCAGATTCTTATGTGCATGTGTGTTAGGATATAATTGAGATTTGTATCCACGTGGAAAAGTTCATATAATTTATGTGAACCAAACAGGTTCTCTCAAGTGTGTAAAATGGAGGAAGGATTTCGCGGCGGTTTATCATTTCGTTTTATCGTAATCCTCACGGAGTACACTTTCATACCGAAATCCACCTGTCTCGTTTCCACACGAACAAGGGCAGCCATGCACGAATCTCAGTAGAGTCTACGAAAACTTGAAAATTTAGAAGGATTATTTCCTCCTGGTCTACCCTTGTTTTTCTCACTTCGCAGCTCTCCTTTCCTTCTTTTCTCTCCCTCTCTCTTTCTCTTTGTCCATCCCTCCCTCTCACCGTATCCTTTTTCCCTTTTTTACTCACCGTTAAGCTCACCACGAAAAATACTCTTGTCCACTTTACGTTCTTATTGTATCTTCCTTGTCCTCAGTTTTATTCTTTCCTCTTATCGTCCTCCTTGTTTCTCGCGATCTTTCGTAATTTTCCGGTGCACAGTAACTCGAACGCCAGGCCATGCAAAAGCATTGTACAAATAGGTTGCGTAACCTACTTTTTACGTAAATTGGAAACCCGCCGTAAGTTTAAAACCAGCTCCGTGAAATTAATTAGGCCAAACGTACGTAAAGTGAGAGACGATTGGTATACAAAAAAAAAACCAAAAATGAACACGTCCTGCCTCTCAGTTTGCAAGTTTAGCGATACTTCTGTGCCTGTTCCGTCCAGCAGTTCCATGGAGAATAAATCCCGCGACCCGAATGAAGGGCAAGGGAGTATCAAAACATTCAGTATTGGTTACATAGTAAAGATATACTCGGGGCTGTCAGGATCGGGTCAGTATAAACCTAGATACGTTTATTATCGATCGTTAACGAAGCAGTGAAAATAGCGAAGGAAGGCGGTGCGGTAGTCCGTTTCTCATTATTGGCAACTCCATTGATTGCCTCTGGCTTCGATGTCCTACTCTCTTTGGTAACTTTCGTTTTTTTTGTCACTGCTAATGGGAATGTGTACATGATCATTAGACCCTGCACTGCTTCCAGTTTATTTATAGTTTATTTCGAGTAAAAAAAGTTTCGTAAACTAAACTTCTTTCAGAATCAATTTCGAATTCCAATATCACTGTTTTATCAATTTGTTGTGTCAAGACTTGATACATCGATAGAAAGGACAACTGTCTGCTGAGGGACCAATCAAGTCACCACAAGTCACGCAACTCTCTTGAGTAATGGAATCTCCGAATTGTACTTAAAAAAAAAAAAAATAACGTTACTGATTTAGAAGCAATTCTCCAATTAATAAGGTTTCGATTAAACAGAATTTTCTTTCCCGTGCATTTTAAGAAAAGACCATTGCCGAATTACTAAAAGTGTAATTTTTTCCCAACAATATTGTATTAGAAATAGAAACTGTTGCGACTTTCTATGGAAACTATTTTTGTTTTATGTTATTTACCAATAGATCTTCATGGTTAGAAATTCGTTTTTATTATAAATAGTTAATGATTATAGGTGACTTATTAATTAAACTACCTGCATGAGCTTGAGCCTTGTTTCTGGCGATATGATCGTATGTGTCAACCTATATCCAATAGCGTCTCGAACCACTTTGATAAAATAGGATTTCTTGTGCGCGGTTGTGGAGTTAAATCTTATAATAGCGGCAGAAAGGTTGGCGTGATAATAAAATTGAGAAATGCGGATTAGAGTAATGACTGTTGGAGGTATATCAATTGGATCAGCTGGGTGAGCATTTTCCTTACCTATTATCATGATAAATTGTTGGAACATCCATGTACTCCTATCTACGAGACTGCACTGCTATAACATTGTCACTTCTGGTGAGTCGAAGACAAGAAGAGGATGGCTAAACGGGAGGAAGTTGCGATGTAAAGAACGAAACAGAGAGGATGAAGGCAAAGTTGTATTGACCAGTAAAACTGTCGAATGACGGAAGTTCTACTTCCGGCGTGGAAACTGCTTCAGTAGTACAACCTCGATACGCTGGTTAGCTTTTAGTGCTGAATTGAAGTACTCTCTTTCCGGGCGAATGCTACCATCTTCTCAGACTTCAAGTGTTCACAACATCTGCTATCCTTTCCTTTCGGGGTTGCAAACTCGGCTAGTGATATTTGTGCCCATAGTATTTGCTCCTTGACACGATAAGGGGTGATTGTATGACACTTGCAGCTACAATCCATGGAGATAAAGAAATTCCAAACTATATGTAGTCCGATATGGATAATATTGGGAGATCGATGGCGACATACCGATATTGATCACTTCCTGAAAATTGCTTGGGTGGATTTAACCGTATCGACCAGTCGGTCGAACAAATTCTGACCGACACACGTACGCTGATGTTGGTTCTCATCCCAATAATAATCTTAAGTTGACCAACTGCAAAACTGATTGATTCTGAAGTGCTACTAATGTTCATATCGCCGAATCTATTTCTATATGGCGAATTAAGTACAGTGCCAAATTTCCGATAAACGGCATTTCATTACCATTAGTTTTAAAGCTTTAATGGCTCTTTCTCTTGTAATAATAGATCGTGGCTTTTGGATGGAGGTGATGTTGAGAATCAGTATTGTTCCGACGTTGCGCAAAAGTTAGTTCGCATAATCAGATTTAGGAATTCTGATACCAAAACTGTCGTATACTAGGTATTCGATAGGTGCAGTCATCATTTCAGATCACTGTACCAGCCAATCGGATGTTTTTTAAATCGATTTGGAGGGATTTTAAAAAATCGTAGGTATTCTTGGAATTTCAAGTAATGGTAGATCTTAATAGAATAGAAAAAATGATTTTAGAATTATTTTATTATTCTATCAAATGCCTATGGAAATAGAAAAATAAAAAAATGCACTTCAGCAATTGCACTTTCGACTTTATATATGAAATTGCAAAATTACGAGCATTTTTTCAAACCAGATGAATGTGGTTTTTTATTTTATTTTGGCTGTAAGAACAATGCATAAGTTTTTCATTCGCGAGAACGCCTGAAAATAAATATAAAATTGACGAATAATTTACTAAGGTAATTTATTAAATAGGTGTTTCGTGAATTCCGATTTCACGAGATGAGAGGCGCGAAGAGATGCGTGAATAAAGAGTTCAGTAAAGGTGATGAGAGAATATTGTGAACGGTTTGCATTTTCCCGATATGAGCAAGAATCAGCAATGCGCTTTCCAGAAGCGTGAATCTCGAGGGAAGATCGCGACCTCGTTTTTCATTATCGCCCTCTATTTTTTGCTTTCTTATTCTACGCCGCACGGTCGGTAACCAATTTACTATTATTACTATACGAAGCTTTCGTCAGAATCGCAGGTCGATTTTATCTCGCTCAAAACCTCCTGCTGCCCTCTCCCTCCCGGCCCTCTCTGATCCCTGGCTTTCGCCTTTTATTTTTTTTCTATTTTTTCCCTTGATATTAGGGAGAACTCTTTGGGTTTTTCTTGCTCGCTCAACTATCGGTATCTATAGCCTCTTCCTTCTCTTGCCATTGGTTCTCGTGGCCTCCTTCGGCTTCGATGGCTATCACGACAAATCGATTTTTCGTAATTGCCTCCCTCGACGCTCCCTCCCCTTCCCTTAACGCTTCCTCCTCGCCCTTCACCTCGATATCTGGGCTGTTCGCGTGTCGAAGGATTTCACGGATTCCTCGAAAAATTGGCATCGAATCGCGTTACATCCGTAGTCCAGCGAGCTCCGGTATTTTTTCCGATCAGATCCCATGGTAATTAATTGGAACATTTCTTTTTACTATTTTACTACTATTTTCTAGTCTGCGTGAAGACCCAGCTGTACGTAGACCAATTATTTGGTTCAATAAATTCTGAATTTTTTTAATACGACGAACAAGGCTGGTGCAACAGTTCACCAACTGATTTTCCGGGTGAACCGTCATTGGTATCATATAGTTTATAGATATGATTCAGTGCATCTAAAATTAAATTAGACGTTTCTCTCATCCAGCTCACTTTTAGTTATTACATAAAAGCGCTTTGCTTTTTATCTCGTGTACCATTTTCATAGCTGATGCTACTCAAGGTTTTAGTGGATGAACAAAGAATTGTCATCCACTAAATTGAATTGAAAAAATTGAAGCAATCATTGGAAAACTCAGTACATGTTGAATTTTTGGTCAATTATTAAGCCTCAGTTAAGCTCAAATCAATATCGTTGACTTTTATTTCGTTTGCAAGTGTTTATTATTGAATTAGGTATTGAATTAGGTATTAAAGCTGAATATGTACTTCACGAACCAGAATAACTCCACGATTCCCGCTTTTTGCATTTAAACGCATTTAGTTTCAGATTGAACGAATCAATTAAGACTAAGATCCATTGTGTGACCTACTCTCTTTAACCTGCGTATTTTTATCCCGATTCCAATAATCGTTTTATTGCATTGAATGCTATTGAAAAAGGTATTCTACCAAAAATATTTTGAGAGATATTTTACTGGATATTCTCCTGTATATTCTCTATTGGATATATGAAAAATTTTACAGCTCAATTGATTTCCCGCAATATTTGAAGAGCTGCGATGGAACTGTAACTCTCGTTTGGTATATAGTTCTAAAGCGAATTATTGATTGATCAAATTATTATCCTCGGGCTGAAAGGATTTTGCAGTACTTTATTTTTCAAAGTTTTCTAAGTTACATGAGTTTACTGAAAACGATGGCCAATCGTTTAATTAATTCCTAAAAAAACTGTTTGTAGTAAACATTGGCTTCTGGTATTTCCTCGTGTTCGAAAAAATTTTATTATTTTATATACACTAAATAATTATTTTATTATTATAAAGTAATTATTTCATCTAATTATTTTATGATAATAAATAATATAATACATAATAAACTTTATTACTTTATGTGTACATTTTTTTTTTCATCATCGTGTAATTAAAATACCTATCTAAAGAGTAAATATACTTCGGGGATGAAAAGTCGTTGCCTTTACTACTGCGTGCACACCTAAACATTCCACTAACTTCCTGTTTTCATACACTCCGTATGTAACTTCATACCGCATGCCTGTGTGTATCTAGAAGGAAAGTACTTTCCGCGGATTACGCCGTTAACAAAGTTGTCAGCTGTGCCCTTGTCTGATGACAATACGGAAGTGGTCCTCGCCACTCTTGGAGTTGGGGTGTCGAGGGTGAAATAGCGACCTACGTGCGGTGACAACCACGAGTAACTTCTATTTTATGACGGACGCGCCACGTTGATGCTGCTTCTGCTACCGCTGCTGCTATCCCTAAATAAAATGGATGTTCCCTCTTATATTCAAATCACTGCTATGCCTGTTCCGGCATTACATTAATTGCTTCAAATAATCGAGATGCATCGAGGAACTCGACGAATTTCATGTAGTCTATAACATTTTTTACTGACTTTTGTCTACCCTAATACAAGGGCATTTTAGAGGAATGAGCTATTGTCGATTTTGGGTCGCTGCATTTACTGCATTATTTATTCTAAGGATTCTCGTGGTGTATCGAATACATTGCACTGAAATCAATACCACGTAACACTGATTGGATTGAGAAAACCCCAACAATTTTGTACAAAACAACGTTCATGCAGGAATTGTGTTCGTTTCTTTGATCGAACTGTCGGACAACGAAGTAGTCTGGAAATCATAAATTTACAAGTTTAAATTTTATCGTACATGCTTAGGTTTATGAAGAGCTAATTCTATAGCCTGTAAAAGCTGTTGTTCCATAAGCGATCGTGTTTAATTCATATGATTATAACTGCTAACGAATCGAGTGAAAAATTCTACAATCGTGTATTATCATTTTGTCAAGAACTACCATGCGTTAAACATTGGAGGGTTTTAGATTTTTTAAAATATTGCTCCCGTAAAATCTTAAGTCTTTGTAGCTCCAATAATACTTTAAGCTTTCGTTCGGTTGAATGGGATTTATGGTACCTATTAAAAGACTTCTGCTGCACACGTATGAGTGTCCAGAATTGTCGTACTGTATTTTATACTGTCAAATAGATATTTATATCCCCCTCTGATAAACTTCCCTTTCGAATTGCGTGTACCTTCGATTCGTACCAAAGACCGAATGATTGATACTTTTTTCAGCAATACTTGAAGTTGGAACCCATTTCGATTATCAAAATCTTGAGAAAATCGTCGTAAATGATTGCCAATCCTACGTGGGGTTTGGGGCGTCGCATACTTCAGGAACACGAGAAACGAATCGCTGAAAATATTTCTCGAGAACGCCCCATTCTCGGCTATATAAGACAAATTGTCGAAAATTTCAAGGGAATGTTCCATCCTCGCTTTCGCTCAAGTATCTACATTGGGAAATCCAATCTTGAAATTCCAGATCCTTTTCTGCAGGCTTTTCACCACATTTTATCGCTTTTTGGATATCTATGAACAGCGTTTCATTCGAGAACTCGATCTTTCTCGATACCCATTGAAAAAGCTTTCGTCAATTTTCCTTCAGAACGTAGGCGAGCACGTTGACAGCGAAACGAAGCTTTAAATTTCTCTGCAGTTGTCGATCATCCCTCAAATAAGATTTGCAAAGGGAAGGTTGAGGAAAAGAAACGTGCTCGACTCTATCCGAATTTGAATGTCTCTTCCGAACACGTTCTCTGTGATCTTCGCCATAACCATTACGCGATACGAAAATCGATATACCAAAGGATTTTCGGGTCATTTGTAAACCTGTTTGCATGAAAAAGCTTTGACGAAAGAAAAATTTGTGCAAGTCTCTCATTTCAAGAATGTCGTTTAAAAAAACTCTGTATTGAAAAAAACAGCGAAAAAAGGGGAACCCCATGGACTTATGGTATACGATTATCCTTCCTTTGGGAAAAGGTGAAAAACCAAATGGTTCGATTAAATTTGCCTTTCGTTTATTATGACATGTAAGGACACATTTCAAATACGAATGACACATATGTGTATATGAATGTTATTAAACACTTTGTCAATTATATAGAATATGTATAGATATTTTTAAATAAAGTAGGGAATAAATACAGAAGAGAAGTATACAGATTTTCGAACAACCTATGTATCGAAAATAAATTTATAAAGCCAATTTCGAAATTGGCTTCTTAACTTTTACAAAATTTTAATACTGACAATAAAATTTTGTAAAAGTTTGTTGTTTTTATTGAATTTCATCGAAAAATCAAATTAATTGTAGTATTTCGGTACTATTTTGGCGTTTTTAAGAGGTAGCCATTAAATAAGAGGACCGTAGAGGGTCGTGGAACATTTTCATTCGTGTGTGCGAAACCGTACGTCTGCGTCGATTATTCTATGCCAAACAACTCGGTTCGCTTCGCCGTACAACGCGCAATTTCTAGCCGAGTTTAATGCACTGGAACAGATCCACAGTGGGTACCCAGAGCGGAGGGTGGACCCCTGAGAACCGAGGGTAAAAACTCAACCGTTCTAGTGGTTGGAAGCACCCAACCGTGGGTTTAAAACTAGCTTCGAAAGACCCACGGCAAATCGTTGGCGATTGCGAGACTTCGATTGTTCGTAGAAGCATGGTATGATTGTGGATTGGACAAATGAAGCTAAAGTAAAACCACAAATATTGTTTGTAGATAAATTGGTGTAAATTTATATTAACCTATATTTCTCTCGCGATTTTGTTAGCGTAGATCTTTAAATTCTAAACGACATCCTTTTCGACAACTTCATTTATTGCTAATAGGCTGAATAGTTATTTTTATTGTTTCATACTTAGAAAAATATGAAACCCTCCTAGCAAAATGTATTTCCGATTTGACCGCCTTAAGAATTGATTTTCCAAAAACGGTGAAAGACGTCACACTTAATTTTCAATAAACCGTCTATAAACAATTTTAATTTTCAAAGTATAAATACGAATTTTCATGTATTTAAGTTTAAAAATAACGACTTCATACGCATCGTCCGTATTGTTCCCTTGAAACAGAGTTTAAAAAAAAGCACTTTCTTATACTGTCCCTATGTCAAGATATCAACGTCTCCTCAAAATTTTAGGTTTCTAGCTTTCGCGATTTAGACTGGATGACGACGAGGCAGTCAATCAGCCAGAATTTTTCCTTCTGTATATATTGATAATAAGTTTGGACCAATAACATTCCTCCTAAAAATCCATGATTTATTAATCGGGATATACACGTATTTAACATTCGGTTTACGTCGAATGTCAATAATTACACGACAAAAAGTAACAAATTGCTTAACAGATGACGAATACTGCAGTGAATAAATTTTTAATTGTTTCATCTCTGTCATGGCGTAAACGTATCAGTTTGGTTTTATTCATATTCTGTTGGCACGTACTTCACACAACTATATATTAGATTAAATGCGGAAGTCTAATTTCCGGTATCAGTGGAGTTTCGATGAATCAGAGATACATCTACTGGGAGCTTGACAGCAATCATTCCAGATGAGCAAATCGTTATCAGCGACGATGAATGAACGTTGAAACACGGCGGAGCTCAAAAGTTCCGTTGAATTACATTATACATATATCACAAACCCAGAATTTTCACAGAATCGTTGCAATTTTTTCTCTCTCATTTTACGAAGCTTGCGAATGGGCGAAAAGCCATTGACGGAACTTCAACACCGGATGATCCGTCGGATGTTCAGAGTGTTAGAAAACAGTTCACGGTCGATGAAGCACTACGAAAACTTCAACATCCGCACGCAACACAGATGCTGAAATTGAAGAGACTCAAAATATAGGACGCGATACAATTCCGACGCGAAACATCACGGAGTACATCAAAACTTGGCGAATTATTTGGAGAAACGAAAGACAGCTGCAATATTAATATTCTACGTGACATATTCGTCGGCTAGTTTCAAATTTTGGTTGAGAACTTTGAGAAATGTTCCCGAAACTCAAGAACTTCACAAGAAAAGCAAAACTTTCACATTTACGAAAGTAAAGCTTCGAGTATTTCTTTTAACGATGAAAAATTCTAATTTTCCGAAAATGTGTTGGAATTTATACTTAATTTTCCGCCTTTTTTGTGTGTGACCTGTGAGCAATAAAAAGTAACAAACCGTTCGGGTGGGCGGAAAAAGAAACGTCAAACTTTCAACTCGAAGCAACGACAGAACCGAACTTGTAGAGTAGCCTTTCTCGTTCCTCGTTTTTTCTTCGTGATATCGAGACGAGAAAGGACTGAGAGAGCCACGGAGACGGAAAAGTTCCTAAAGGGAAAAACGTCAAGGACACGCAGCGCAAACTCGTGTTTTCCTTTTTTCCTTTGTTCACGAGTGCACGACGATAATAATGGTGAAAAGAAAAAAATCGATTACAAGACGTTGTATGGAAAAATGGAAAGCCAACAAGGCTACTTCGAAAAAGCTCCGAAAGATACGCTCAATAGGACGTATGTGATAACGTGAGGATTTGAGAGGAGCAATTATATGACAGGGATCAGAATAAAAGTGGAGATAAAAAGTATCAACTCAGGGTTTCCAGATTTTTCAACTGGTATAAGAGTACTTGGCTAGAACTAGGTTATTGTCCAGACAGAAAAAAAGACCAGATGAAAAATCTAGGTGATAAAAGATTGTATAATAGAAATAAGGAAAAAAGAGTATCAAGGGTTAAGGATCACCAATAGAACATTCAAATTTAGAACGTTTTTTTACCTATTACCACTTTGTTATACAATCTTTTATAGTACAATGAATTTACGAGAACGACCGCAGTCCACGGCTGGAAAATACTGTGGTAAAACCAAAGTTTAACCATTTTAATGAGTGAGCTGTCATTCCTTTTAATGAATAAACTTTGAATCATTTTGTTCATTAAACTTTCCATTGTCACGAACTCCTTAATAATTTATGCAAATAATTCAGGAATTCGTTTGAATATTTATTTTAAAAATATTAGACGTATTCTGAAATCTGACAGACATGTTGATAGCTGACGTACGTGTCGAAATCGACGGTACGGAGCCTCTTTCATGATGAATTACGTGACGAGAAGGAACGTTGAAATATAAAGGAGTCGAATGAAACATGGTGGTCATTTGAGGGACAGAATGGATCTACCGGTGATATGCCCAATATTTCTCAATGTGTCATCGCCTTTAGTTTTGTACTAAAGTCTACGGTACAAGTTAAAGCCTTGAAATAAAACGTTTTTTGACGACCCAATTTCGGGATCGCTGGTAAAGAAAGAAAATATCACTTCACGCAATACAGGAGACAAAAGACGCGATCAATATTAATTTTGGTTGGTTTATTTATAACGCAGACGTATTTAGGACTCTATCGTGTAATATTTGTTTGCATCCTTTAGACTTTACTCCATTGTATAATCAGTGTCCACGCAATGAAGTACATCGAGCCTTGTGGCGACGCAGAATACGAATGAAGCGGGATCCGTAAAAATCAAATACTCATCAGGACATTTAAAAAATCCACAGAATTCTGTATGATTGTTTTTCAACATTTTATACGTAGTTATCCAACTGTATATTCGAGGAATCCAATATAATTATCAGCGACGATAAAAAAGTCGAGCAATTTCGAGGTAAAAATAGATATTATAAAATTCCTACCAAGCTCTGTCATTATTCAGTTGAAGTAATTATAGAAATAAGGCGAAGGGCTAGAGAATGAGAGAATTGGAAAGGACGCAATCGTCCAATGTGGAGGACCAAAAGACGAGGTTCGAAGTAGGTCAGTACCGGCCTACCTACGATCAGCTCTTGTAGGTCTGCTCGTTGTGGTCCGTGGGAAATAGTGTTTTCAACGGTGAACAAGAGAAAGGACCTGTCCAGGGTTCATTCGTACGGAAGGATTCCCCTTCCGTCTACTTGGGTTTGTGCGATGTATTTCCCTTCTTTGAGCTCGGTTTTCGTCCAGTCGCAAAGTAGCCAAGGGAAAGTTGCTCGAACGAGTAGGTTGGACGTACGCGAATATGAGGTAGGATGAAATGGCGAGAAAAAGAGTCGTACAAGCTGAATGAGGGTAGCTGGAGATAGAGGCACAAAAAAGAAGGGGGGTAAGGGGTATAAGGGTTAAGACGCGATATAGCTTTCACGATGATCTTTCACTGCCTACTTTTCACAGAGGTCTCTAGTTTTGCTAGAGTGCTTTTGTGTACCGCCTCAGGGTGGCCGAAATGTTCTTTTTCGCCCTGTACCTTCGCATTCGTTTTGTACAAGTCGCAAAGCACATTTCGTGGATAGAACAGTGACGAGGGTTCCCGGTTCGTACGTACCCTTAGGATTGTGTGGCTTTAATAGAAATGGGATTCTGCCGCTATTTTCCCTCTTCCCAATAGTTCCGAGTTACGAATGCATTCGCGGAATCGTCTCGAGGGCAACGTGTACATGGATGTAGGTATTTCATATCTCTCGCGGACTACCACGTTTCATCGTTTTTCTCTTGTCTCAGGCGTCTACATCGCGCACCCTTGCAAGAGCATAGGGAAGAAACGTAAGCTCACCGTGAGAGACAAGTCAGGACCGTAGGTAATATTCTGGAGATTAGAACGTACGCGTTAAGATAGCCGGGAGATTCTTTCGAAAATTGCACATTCTCGTGCCCGTCGAGCAAGGGAGAGGAAACCGACATTTACGAGTTGATATGAGGAGCAATTATTGTTACGATCTTCCGGAATATCCCTTAAGACGTAAAGGCTATTTTGGACTGTCGTCAAAAAAACGTTTCTTCGTACGTAAATGACCAGGCTACGCAGACATTGCTGTGAATCTTTTCTTTCGAATTACTTCGCTTAAATTTTTCAATAAAGCACTTCAAGAATAATACAGGGTTCACCAAATTCGTAATATTATTAAATTTCGCCATCGACATCAGAGTCAAGTGGAGAAATATAATCGAATTCCGAAATTTAAAAAAGAGAAACAAAAGATTACTAGTGGATGGAATTGATCTATTTCTGGATATTATTTCTTTTTTAAAGATCGTGTTCTTCACTTAGGCATATAAAAAAAATCAATTTATATTAACGCGAGGTGAAAGCAGCACACGAAAAATGAACATATTTTTTCGGAACTACAAAAAACCGCGACTACCATGGACTGTATTAATTCTAATACGACGTTTCGCATCTGTGACTAGTCCTTTTATTATTAACTATTTTCACATATTTGCCGATACATATATATATATATTTGTTCCTTTTCTATACGTTTTACAATCCATTTTGTTTGGTTTCCTTGGTAACGCCCCAGTGAGCTCATAACTCCCAGTTTATAAATGCTTAAATTGCTCTAGTATATGTATATCTGGGCTGGAAGCTAGTTACAAATGCTTAGGAAACAGCTCCCTGCGAGAGTCTTTTAGCAAAAGTCTCATGATTCCAAGAGAATGGCGTTCCAAGCTTTTGCGAAAGGGCTTTCGGAATCTTATAGGGTGTGTAACGTTAAACAGAGTCGAGTGAGTCCTCGTGCCTGTTATCTCTTATTGCTACCGGGGATCTATTTAACGTGAGTGTGTACGGATACAACCGGAAACTCAGTGGTATATATTTCCCGCTTAATAGGACGGTAGTCGAGAACTGTTATCTCCTCTATAGTCTTGTACTCAACTTTCGATTGGACATGCCAGTATACATATATTTCTATTATTGTTCATGTTCCATATTTTCTACTAGAAAAACTGCTAAACGAGAGGAAAATCCATTTCGTTGCCCAAACAGAAATTACTGGGATCGAGCATTTCTAGAAACGCTGCGATATTCGTTGGACACGAATATACGGCTGATCGATTAAACCAGATATTATCAGACAGGCTGGTCAAATAGCTGGTCAAAAATCGAAACGATCTTACAATTCCTTTCGTCATTTGCAAGTCATATTCAGAAGAAACTTAGAAATTGAAAAGATCCCACCTTTGGTTGAGGTTTAAGGGTCGTACACGTGGGTGCTCTTAAAAGCCGAAGTAATAATAGACAATACTCGTTCGCGACCGTGTATTCGATGTAGTAACCTCAGTAACGAGGTCACACGAACGGAGAACGCCTATCAGGAATTGCAAGATTATAAGTCGCGAAAAAAATTTACCGCGTTTTTTATTTTCGTACTTTATTACTAAATGAAATTCACATCATTTTCTTCAATGAATAATATTTTTTCGGCTATAAAAAACAGCAGTGATCACGAGAGTTTCGCCGGATTTAGCGAGGTTTGAAATTGTTTGATTTTCAAAAATTCTGATGAGGTCTAAAACCGTGACAACGAATGTAACCACGATGTAACAATTCGAATCGGAATTCTACGGTGGTATATCTTTAGAATCTGAAAAAAGATTGTTACCACCATTGCCAATGGGTATTTCAAACATCAAACATTTTAAAATAAAATTCAACTATCATTTACCATGCGCTCAAACCTTTTCAAAACAACAACGTTTGATATATTTCATTCGATATATTTTATATAAGATCATGAATATCCGTCATGAGCCTAAAAAGATGATGATGAAAGACACTGATCCTTCGACATCCACTTTCGTCGTTTCTTCTACGAATCGATAAACAGGCAGTTCAACAAGTGCAATTTTAATAAAAAATTCAATTTTTTTCATGAGATATTACCCATCCGTTTCCCAAAATTGACCAAAATCATGAGCTTCAAGTTTGGCAAAAATAATAATAACGAAAGCTAGCGGTAGTGACGATGGCAATGTAGCCATAAATCAATGGATCCTCGCAAAACTGGGCAAATGGCTTCACCCTCTACTCTCCCTCTTCCTCTCTCGCTCTCTCTCTCTCTCTCTCTCTCGCTCTCTATACGTTCACCCGACATGCATAATTAGGTACTCGGTCACATGACTCGTTGTCGTTGCCGTACTGCTCCAGCGAGCACTAAGCACAGTATGCAACTATACGTACCCATTCACGTATACATTTGTACATTGAGGTCATATACGGACACGTATACACTTATGTATTTATACATACGTATATATATTTGTTTTCCCACATAGGGCTGCATGTTTCAGGGACCGAAACCAGAGCGAATCAGCTCTACCATAGTAAACTAGTGGCAGTAGTTCACAGGACATTCAGTTCCACGTACTTCATTCATAGCATCTACTGCATATAGTACAGTTAAACCTCTCGAATTTAATCATAATATTGGAAAGGCGGTTGGCGAGTCCTGAAAAGTGCATATCTGACATATCAGCAAGGTCGAACCGTTTAATAGTCAACGAGAATAATACATAGAGTATCGTATTGGTGAATCAAGTTATATCGTTCCCTCCTAATAATGAAGGATCGCTAAGAGGGTTATTAGGAGTGGCTTTTTCCCTCTGTGGGAGAAAAATAAATTTTTGATTAATTTAGAGGCTAATAATTTCGCGAAACTCTCCCAGGCACGCGATGACACTTTATACAATTCGAAGACGAAGTAGATCAATTGGATTTAGTGAAAATTAAAATTTTTGGGAATCGCACTGTGGAATACTCTACTGTATCGAGTTTATTCGAAGCAAGATGGAATATGAACACGCGATATTTAACGCCATCCGCTCTCGACGTGTATGATTGTCATCGCAAACGCAGCGCGTACTTATCGTTAATACACGCAAGCCTCTCTTTCTCGCTCTCTCTCTCTGACCTCAACATATTCCTATATAGGTCCATTTCTATATGAACCGTGATGGCTAAAAAATGGACGCGCTAATGGGGGATCGATTTTGCAAGTAGTGCCCTCACCAATGGCTAGTTCTTTTACGTCATTGTTTTTTTATTCATTTACTTTTCCCTGCTAATGGCTCGACGCATTATTATTTTAACGACTCTGTCTCGCCCGTTTTCGATACCTCAACCGTATGGCTACCCGTAAGCAAATTGACGAGGGTTTTGTACGCAATAGCGTAGGTACTAGAGTAATTGTGGGCGGCGGTCTTCGATTCGCAACCTCGTGAAAGTACGTATGTGTTTACCAATATATGTGCACATCCGTACACATGCGCAAGAAAATGAAATATCGGAAAATGCGGCATTTTCTTCCTCATTTAGCTAAAATGTTTCACAAAATTATTTCTGAATGCCAATGGAATGTACATTCGCGATAAAATCCTATACGATATAATCTCACGTAGGGTACAGTATTTCTAATCCTTTTAAAAATCTGGTACAAGTAATTTTTGTTATACGAGTGTGTAAGGAATATATGTACTATTTCGTGCACGATGTATCGTTTGGGACAATAATTAATATGAGTTTATAATTATTCATAAATGAATTGTCCAATCGAAGTGATGTTGTCATCGAGTGAAAAATTCAAACGATCAAATTCGAAAAATGTTAAAATGGCGAAATTAGGACGTATCCGTATCCGAGGACGATTTTTGCCAGCGTGCTCCTCGTATTCGTGTATTGCTCTCTTTAAATAAGCTTAAGCAATTCAATATATCGTCCATTTCATGGACCATCGTGTACCCAATTTGTAGACACGGATGCAAGAGTTTGGGGCCAACCTCAAAGCCTATTGTGCTAATTGTCAATATTAGATAACTGCAACGTGTTCGATATATACTTTTCTCAAATATATATATATATATATATATACATATATATGTATACATAAGTATATGTACACGTGCGTCGTATATGCTATATACGTAGTACAGAAGTAGTAAATGGTATCCTTTCGTGTGTATCGGGACATTGAGCGGTATTCAGCGTCACGAGATGCCCATTGGGAAATCTCTGTAATGTCGACATGTTCATACACATGTACATGTTATCGGTCGTCTTTGCACGAATGTCTTTGTACGTGTGTACATGCATACGTCCGTACACTGTTATCGAATAACGCCGTTTGCTTATACGCGATCCCGACATTCTCCGGAGTCAGGTACTGACCCCGTACGAATCCCAATCAACGAGGTTCCTGTATGACACTTCGATCAAAACACGGATTGTGCTTACGAAGCTCGCTGCGAGATAACGCCAGGTTTACGACTGCAAAAGAGGGAGACAGTTGTGGAAGAAGATCGAACAATCGTATGAGAACGAGAGAAAAGTGAGCGCAGGGTAGACTAGAGAAATGATGAATGATAAATCGAATATACAGGTAGTTCAATATCTGATTGAAATGAAAAGTGAATATTGAACTTCTAGGGTCTCGTATTTTATGTATCACACCCAAAAACAAATTGATTCTCCATATTTTTTGTGACCTGAGTATTGGGAATGTCAGTTCGAAATTTATACGTAGCTAAGATAGAGTTTTTTAAATTGAGAAGTATACATTTGCAGTTAGTATTCGAGTAATTTGTTACTGTTGCTGCATTATCGATTAATAGTAGCAATAATCCTTAGGAGCAGTGATAATTTGGGTTATCTGATACGGATAATATGAAAAGATTCGTTTCATATAAGAATACAATTTTTCTATCGCCGGGTACTTTTGAAAATTTTGTATCGAATATAGCAAACCGTAAAAGAATGTTTGTTTTTTGGCAAAAAAGGAAACATCTTTGATCATACGAATTTAATGTGAGGTTAAGTAAAACGTTTCGTAGCGAGGTGGTAAGGGTTCGATAATTTACAATAATTCATACAACTCTGTCAATTTTTGAGCTCTTTTTACTGTACCTTTGTTGGGAATTAAAGGTACAGGCCTTTAAAATGATGCAATAAAAAAATATCGTACCGTAAGAAGTAAGAAGCCATAGACGAAAAGTGCGAAAAATCTATGTACCGTTTAATTTCTTTAAAATCTATTTTTTGTTGTATCTTGTAGTCGTGGCATATCCACCAATGTGTATTCGTCCATAGTTATAGACAGGAAAAAGTGGATATCAAGAGTTTCTTAAGAGGTCACACGCAATTTTCGACTCGCAACTCCGATAAAGAGGAAAGATGGCAGATACAAGGCGTGCAACATTTTAGACCAAAGCTTCGAGCGAGCTTTCCTCTTTCCTATCTTTCTCTTACTTGCTCTTGGAGTTCTATGGCTCTTGAGAAGCAGCTCTCGGCTGCTCTACTATTGCGAGCCTCCGATCTAACCGGTGACGAAAACAAACACACCTTTATTCGAGGCCCTATTTTTTTTTACTACCGTGGAAAGGTATTGTTTATTCGGTGATTCAAGAAGTCTATCTTGGCTAACCTAACATTGCTAAGTTATCTTCGAAAACCAAAAGAAACTACCGTACTTTAGAACACCGTCGCAGGAAATTCATAGTTTTGTTCCGCCCAAAAAAAAAATCACCATCAGTACCAAAGTACTGAAAGTACTTGCGCGGCAAATAAAGTTTCAGGGTTTGGGGGGTAATTTAAGAGCGTTGCTAGTGTTTCTATGATCGAGATTGTAGTGAAGAGATTATTTTTTCGATGCCGTATCAAGGCATAATATTTATTCACGATTCTCCCGATGTTCTTTGACTACTGAGAGAATCCTTCATCACGATTGTCGAAGCACGAACGATTGTGGAAACAGTGGAAAATCAAAGATTCTTCTGTGCCCTTGTACTTCTCTTTCGTCGCTTTTTACATTGGAAGACCTAGTGTCTGCGTTGCCGCCGATTGCATATTGCAACGGAACCTTTACCCGAGTCACTCCATTACTTCTATAGTAGAGATCAAAGCTATCCTTATCACTGCTTTCTTCCTCTTATTCGTTGTTTCCACATTGTTTGACCTGGACCTGAGGAGATGAAAGGAAAAAAAAACAGAGCTAAACGTCTGGCCAATCTCTTCGAAAACCCGGTCGATGTAACCTGCCTCGTTTATACGTCAGCATGAAGCAACCAGCCCTAACAGTCGCACTGTTTCGGCAATCTTTGTTTTCCTATAGGAGAGATCAAAGCGATCTTCGTCATGAACCAAATCCACGTCTGTGAAAACGCGCTTTCTTCTCGAGTTTCCACTAATTTTTATCAATTTAGGCAGTATCGGTGAAGTACGTTAATCCAATGGAATACTATAAGCCATTTGTATTTAATTGGCCCCACGTTTTTAACGTTTTACCACCTCGAATTATAGTAACGCTTGGACTCGAACAACCACTAAATGACTTCGCCACTACCTAAATACCATTTACTGAAGAATCTTTGAAAATTGCAAACCTTCCTGAACGGAACAAAAATTCCCGAGGTTCAAGCCTGATACGAGTGTTTTTAACAAGATCGACATTTACAATGGCATCGTTGAAAATGTGATCTTTCCATCGTTATATAATATTTTTATGTAATTCTTTCGTTCAGATTACCTACCTTCATTCATTCGAATGGCGCACACCTATTATAGACTTACTCTAACTTGTTTGATGATTTTTTGATGACCACTATTGGAAAGACTTTTACCATCCAAATTCCGTTGAAATTTGCTGATCCGTTTTCAGCACAAACGATTTTTCGGTTGCAAATGTGGCACAGGAAGATGGTAGTTTCATTTGGGTTTCTTAGAAGGGTGTTCTACAGATTGTTGAAAATAAATCCTCGAGGAAATATCTGCCTCGTAGTAGCTTCGATTGGTCTAACTTTCCTTGAAGAAAGTTAGATTGTAGTTATCGATACGATATACGAATGGCTGTACGTGAACATGTGAGTGACAGATACCTTTTGAAATTGATAGCGATACAGACGGTACGAAGAAGATATACATTGTTGAAATACTAGCCCTAAGGGTGGAGGATGTGGAACTGACGGCACGAGAGAACATTCTCTCGTGCTCTCCCTCTCTCTCTTTTTGATAGTACATCGCGTTCAGGCTCTCTATATTTTTGTATAGCACTTATCGAGTGAAAGGATAAGCGCATCGAACTTTCATGTATATTCTAGGGTATTCGGCTTTCTCCGAATTTTAGGCTCTCTTGTCTTTTGTTAGGATATCATGCCACTTTTTTTCTTGCTATAGTGTTTTCTCTCACTTTGGCTCTCTCGATCCATGTATGTAGTATTTTTGAGATTGTCATTCGGAGACAAGTATCGATTCCGTAGTGTCGAAGATTCTCATCATCTTCGTTTACCCTCTATGCACTTTCTTCGCCATTACGCATTTATTTTTTGCTATTAAATTTCTAATCGGTAATGATACCAGATGACTATTTCCGGTACGTCAGATAACCGTGGACCTTTTCTTAGAGTGTAATGATTGCTTGGTCAACAAATCTCATAATTTTAATTAAAATCATCGAGTTTTTTCCGCAATAGTTTTAAATGCATACTAAATTCAAAAACTTCGAGGCACCCAATCGATGGCGATATTAACATTTTGTTTTATCGTACTTACCAATTCTGATAAGCTAATTCGTTTCAGGTATAGCTTGAATACATTATGCTTGGGAAAAAATGAAGTTTCGAAACGGCTTTAACGAAAAAAGAAAAAATCTTATGGAAAGTTACAGCACTTAAAAAACGTCGAACTACCGCCTGCATTAGCATACTAATGTACCGCGTGCGGAGGCGGTGAGATTGGATTTACGGTCCACTTATGGGCGCTCGTTGTCCGACGTCATCATGGTACGAGACACGAGGGAAATTCGTATTTCGCCAAGCAATCGGTCTAATCGCACTGAATTTTCAAATACGCGTGCGGGAACAATAAAAAATTGAACAATTAAATGCAAGCATAAAACAATGAAATCATGAAACCGAGTGTTCGGATGCACAGGGCATTCTCGTTCATTGCCATAAGTTATTAAAAATATGAGTATCCGTAATGCCAAATCATACGTATATGTGTATTACCATGTATAAGACCATACGCGTTCCATTTTCTCCATGATAGGTATAAACTATATAAACATTGCAGCGTCATGTTTGGGTTTGTTTGGATTAAAGTGAAGTGCACCGGAAATCATAATTTGTAGAGTCCGATCCGTTTCTTGCCTCCAAACTAGCGATCTGATCTCTTTTTCTTTTTCTTTTTGGTGAGATCTTTTTCAAGCCAGCTATGTTTTTATGATTCCCGTTTGAAAAACGAACTCTGAAAAACCTACATTTATGGATTCCGATAAAAATGTTCCGAATAAACATAAACCCAATTTTTTGTTATTCATACCTTCATTTGTACGATACCTTTGAGGGATACTATTCAAACAGTATACTCTCCGCATATCCGTATGCTTTTGTCACGAGTCCGACTCAAAGTTAAAAATTCGATATCGAACAGGTTCTAGTTAATTTTTTTGTTCCCACTGGAATAGCAAAGACCCTACTTCCCTTTGTAATATAAAAAGATTTTATCGAGTACGGAAACCAATCAACTTTTGTAACTCTCGTCTCCTATTTTGTAACATCAAACTGGAATTGATTCAGGGCTTTGATAAAAGTATAATGAATACTGTATTGTGCATACGCATAGACATATAAATATACTCAGCTTATCTACCGTGGTTACAGACGAACCTCTATTCTTCGAAAAACACGTCGCGAAAAAGCTTCACTCGTGCAAACAAGTTTGGATCGCGATTGAGAGACCGTTATTTTTTCGGACGAACCTTCCTTTTGGGTACGTTCTTCCATCAATTATTCCAGCTCCACCCATGCCAAAATACTAACCCAGCAAACCGTGAAACATCCGTTAAAGGCCTACGTATAGGGTTGTTTTCGAATTACCCGATAAAATTAGAGGAAGGTATATCTCGAAACCAATCAAAGCACATGCGATTATTAACAGTAGAGTTGATTGGGCATATAATTTATATTGTTGATACTAGTTGATAGTAATTTTTCAATGCCTCCCAAATAATTTCTTCACTACCGTACACGCTCTTATCAAACAGACTGTATCGCAATGACGATGCGACTGAATTACTCGCTTCATTGAAAGCACCGTATTCGTTTCTCTGCGCGTATTATCAAACAAAACGGGTGTTGAGTTTTTAATTGAATGTAAGCATTACTGGAGATTTCGTTGTCTTTTCATTCTGGACCCCACGCGATCATATTTAATCGCTAAATAAATCATGAGGTATCATACATATGAGGATATATATATATAGCTCCGTTAAAGAAAAGCGATAATGAATAGGGGAAAACGAATGAATAATAACAATTCTGGTAACAATGCTGTGAGCAGTAAACTACCAGGGCACAGCGGTAATACGATATTTGTATTTATAACATCCAGCAGCATCCCACGCTTCTATCTCATTGTCCCGAGTATGAAAATGCGCTGATGCCAATTAACGCGTTTTCCACGCTTCTGATACAGCTTGGTGAACAAGGGTAGTTTATTTTCGTGTTAGCAGAGTGGAATTGGTGCAATGTGTGGTCAGCCCCGACAGCGAATCAAAATACTCGTCACCCTGGTCGGAGAACTGCGCTCTGCAGATGGCAAAGCCGATTATGCGACACGTACCATCTGCTAGAAGTGCATCTGCTAGATAGACAATTCAAGGAAGCGAGGAGAGGGCACGGGGGATGAAGTAAGAAGGTACGGGAAAGCACGATAGGACGAGCACACGTGACTCCAGTATAGGAGTCCCAGACGCTTTGCAGCGATGTGAGTCTACCGGAATCGCGCAAATTCAATTGATCGAATTTCCTCATCCGGGGCGGAATCTTGGATGGACTG
Source organism: Ophioninae sp. A BG-2022a (assembly GCA_030523105.1). Classification (NCBI taxonomy): domain Eukaryota; kingdom Metazoa; phylum Arthropoda; class Insecta; order Hymenoptera; family Ichneumonidae; species Ophioninae sp. A BG-2022a. The sequence continues at coordinate 36,993 of JAPYZI010000538.1, forward strand.
GAATGGGCGTAGACAGAGTTGCCACTATGTACGTGTGGGATAGACATTGGAAAAAAGATATGTTTTTTTCGATGTTGTTTTTTTCCACGCTGTGGATAGATCGATCGAGCAATTGTGGCTTGGGACAAGCAACGATTGAAGTTTGAGTATTTGCTTCCAACTTTGGGTCATATGAATCAATCGCACTTTGCAATTTGAAGAGTACTAGGTCTTAAGAGCAAAGGCGTAGAATAATACACCCGTACTAGTAGGATAGAGCCTTTATTCGACTGATTAGTAAATTAGAAAGCTTCATAGAAAACCTTTACGTTTATTTAAAACAAAAAATTATTAATTATGAAAATTCAAAATACGCTTAGGTGACCCGAGCTGCGGGTAAGCGTGCGCACTCCTGTGAGATAAGTGCATTTTTCAAGTTATAAATATAAATGCTCTAAAAACCGAGATTTGCGTAAAGTTCGCGTGTTACCTGAACAAAAGTTGTAAACTTTTGAGATCGACTTCATCGATAAAATATCAATGCTTGTATAGGAAAAACTATTTACGTCTTTTTACAAAAGATGACCGCTGGTAAGTTGTCATAGGCATTATAATTTTTGCTTTGGCAGAAATTTCTATTTTTCCATCGTCTGCCAACGTTTTTTTAACGAAGAGAAGTACAAACGCTACGCAACATGTCATTTTCAGTTATCCAAAGTAATTCCAGACTCAGGCGTGTGTAACTTGCTGCATTGAACTGTTAACCATCCTCGACTGGTTTTTCATGAATTTTCAACAAAATGAGACGCAAGTTAAGAGAGAGAGCGCAACCTAGTTATGCTAATTGCGATGGGGGTCTTGCATCAACACTCAGGGGAGGAGTGCGAGGTTGTTCTTTGCCTCTCGGTTGATTCACACGCTCACGACGCAAACGCCCAGTTCTGATGAAACACGCGTCTTATCGCAGCCCCGCAAAAGCGTCGCTGCCCTCGCAAGTTTCAAAAAATAAATAGTTCTTGCTTGAAAACATTGATCATACAGGAAATGATCATGGTTGTATCTCGGCCGAATGTACATGAAGGGTACAAATAACTTGGCCGCTTTTGCTGTACATGGAAATGTAAAATCAGCTTTATCACGCATGAAATATTTGATGAATTTTTTTGAAAATCCATTTGGTATATTTTATGAACAAAAGAATGCAGTCCTGGATATTTTTGTTTCGCCCCAGACGAACATAAAAAAGCCAAGTTTGTCAAGTTATAGCTTGACTCATTTATAAAAGCAATGTTTTTGGATTATGTTCCGAATTCGAACCTCCCCCCTCCCTCCCTCTACTTCTGTGATCGAACTGAAATTTTGCACAAAGCTTGCGTTTGATATTGTGAGAGGGTCTCTGAAGGATTTTTGGCAACTCAGCATAGTTTTCGAGATATCGAATATCAAATTTTTGAGTATATAATTTCAAAGTTACAAAGTTCATGAAGTGCAGCTGCAGCATTGTTGACACGTATATGTACCCACCAGGAGTTTAATAGATACGCTGTTTGGATACGTCCAGGAACTTTGTTCGATATCAATTTGTGAGGTGCAATTTCTCTTTGTCGCCGCTCAACTGCATACGAATTGCGATTAATTATACTCGTACCGCTGACAGGAATATATGAGTGGCCCGAGAGTAACATAGATACATTGAATGGACTCATCCGTGAATGAACTGCTAGCAACATGAATGAACCAACGTTTCCAGCACCTATCCGTAACGTATTGGAATATTTAATCGATACTTCTGAATGATGAAAAGAAAAAAAAATTATTTCTCAATGAAATAGTTTGATAATCTCCTTACCCAGTAAATACGTATCCATACACAGAGCGACAATGATTTCCTGAAAATTACTGAGTTAAAAAACGAAAATAAAAGTGTTTGCACACTAAAAGTTTGCAGCTCTTTATTGAAATATCATTGTTTTTATTTCAGAACGGTTGTGGAACGTTTGATATAATACACTGTAGAGTTCTACCACGAGTCTGCCGTTGTCCTACCGACTGTCCTCCATGAGTTTCTAGCCCCTTTAGCATATATTGAAATTCCACTTGAACGTTTCCATTCGCGAAATAAAAATAAGAACTGAAATTGTACAATACGAGGTGGATATCGAATAATTTTATTCGCCACTGTTCCTCGTTTTATGCCACGAATAAATCATTTTTCACATTGGTTTTCAAGCCGGGTTTCACTCCAGAATACATCTAGTTATCTCTCTTTTGACAGCCGATTGAAATATAACTTTAGTCCGTGAGAAAAGACACATCCTTTGGCCTTTGCTAGCATATTCCTATACTGTACCGTATCTCAAGCCGTTGCCACAAATTACAAAGAAGTATTAATCGAAGTGCATATTAGCGCGAAGGCTCGATAATTACGCGACTAGACTGAATAGTGACGATTGAATTGTTCATGGAACTCTTTATCCCTCGAGTATACCAAGGATACTGATATGAGGGTACTTACCCGCCTTTTCCTGCAGGCTAAAGATAGGAAGTAGACGTGAAAAAGAAAAGATGGTGGTTCAGACGAGAATAAATTCCTGGCCTATCCGGAGAGGGAATTCAATCGCGGTAAACCTGGAAGAATCGAACGGAGTTGCCATTGATAGGAATAACGATCGAAGGAGGCCGAAGCGATTCGAAGTTCGTGTGCTATTTCCGGGTGTAGAAATGTGGGTGAAAAAAAAAGAGACGCCGAGAGACAAAGGGCTCGATAAAGAGAATTGGCGAGTTGGAGAGACCATCGTGAAGTGCTTGACGATGGTCGAAGAAGGGAGAATTCACTTCATTATGGCTGAAGAGTGGTTCATTTCCTTTCCTTTTCTTTTGCCTTCGACACCCCCACGACCTTTTTCTCGCACCCTCGGTTTAGCCGAACATCTCGAAAAACACCCATTCGTCGAGAACTTTTTCTCCAATTTTTCTCATTAAGAAAGATGAGCACTTGTACCCTAACAATGCAATGAAGATCATTTTATTTTTTGCTCTTCTGGAGGTTTGATCGTTTAATTCGGATGTTTACCCCGGGATCATCGATCTTCTGGTGACGTTGTATGCCCTTCGATATATCCGAAGCTCCCAATTAAGTCGCCATGAATCGATGTCCCTTTTAGTCGATGACTGAATTTTAACAGAATATTCGTATAATACTATACGATCAAAATATGTCATAATATATAGTAAAATATCAGGTTTATGGTTATCGTATTTTCAACATTTCAAGCTTACGGAGAAACCCAACCAACTTCAAGATCGGATACAGTTGGGAGGTCGAGTGCAGTATTTACAGAAACGAACAGCAGGGCGTACAAAATTAACACGGCAAACAAGACAGTGCTGTACATTGCATGTTCCATAATGTTTGGTGATGCAACAATTCATTTAATATTTTCATTAGTCGACCTCTCGTTTCGATGGCTACTACGAGCATAAACTCAGGAACTCTCACTCTCGGTTTATTATAACGAGCAAAACCAGTTCGAATATAATACTAAATTAAATTTCGATAGAGTCACGACAACATTTATGCAGCTTCATTTTTCACGCCTTTACATACCCAATAAAGACAATCTTCGGCAATAAAGGCAATCCTTCTGCAATCTTCGAAATGTCAAAACACAATATCACGGATTTGATTTGCTGTGTCAGGATAAACGGAATTCGATGTTGTGACGTAACCAAAAAGGTGAAGTCGCAGTATGTGTGAAGAAAAACTGTACCTCATTTATTTTTGTCACCCATTCGAAAGGGAATTGTCAATATTGCCTAGGACCAATAAAAAAAAACCCGTATTGGAGGCTCGACCTTTTGAGGAGGTATTGAGACCATAATAAGGAGGCAAACCGAAAAAATTGCTTTCACTGTTTCATTCGAGATTCGATCTGGGAAATAGTGATATTCCCGTGCGTTTTCGTCTTCTTATATCTGATACAATACTCTGTATACAATTTCTGTATATTTTTTCAAAAATCTTTGACTTCTCAATTTTCGTATATATGAAAACGTTAAGAATTGGCAACTAACTTATTTTCGACATCGAAGGAGCATTTGAGCGCCAGTTCTTGCTATATTTTTCCACAATAATTTCAGGGTCCTTTGTAAATAAAAAGGCGAAAGGTTAAAAGGCTCCGAAATTAATTTTTTCTTCGCTCCCTTCATTCTCGCTTTTCTCCCGTCCCTTTTCCCCTACCCACCTCCCGATTACTCGGAAACTTTTCATTTGTTTCTATCTCGCCGTTTACGACTCGACGCATTTATTCGACGAGACCGGATGGAAAAAATAGAGGAGCAAAGCTCAAAAATGCTACAAGTGAAATGTGAAAAACAAAGCCAGCAGGTGAAATTGCGTACATGCCGATGGGTAGAAAAAAGAATAGGAGAAATTTGGTCGATCGCGAATGAAAGGAATAAACAAAAAAAACGTATTTGTATGCTGTGAGAGTTTATGCACGCCTCGGGGAATATTTCTCATCACACATGACCCTACGTTAAACGTTCCCACAATGCAACTCTTCTTCGTATACGTATCTCTATCTCTCTCTATCTCTCATCGGCCATTTCACTTTTTAGAGATACCATTTTATTGCCAATAGGCAACAAAATTTTATTTTTCGATGCAAAAATACACCGAACGACAGTTTGCCTGTTGGATATGGAATTTCGATCCATAGTAATTTCAAACACAATCAGTATAACAGGGCGAACAATGCATAAAAATCGACCGTTTTTCAAACTCGAATATTTTTTCGATTTTCAGCGTGAAAATATTGAAAAAAAAAACAGATCAAACGCTTCATTCCTTTATGTACAGGCGTGATAAGTAATCTCGAAAACCTTCATTTTTGAGTTTTCAAATCGCGGATACTTTCACTGAAAAAATCGATGCTCTTATCAATGAGCAAGCTGTTATAGTTTTCAAACGACATTGATAATGATCTGTTATTGGTGATCATGCTGAAAAAAAAGTTCAGTGAAAAAAAATTCGAGAGCTGGTGACTAATTGCATCAGTACTGATTGGAGGCATTGCCACAAACCCCACATTCGAGCGGTATCGTTTTCCAGGGGTAAACCCAAACGACTGGAATTTGATTTCCTCCCTCTGATTAAAGCTCCTCGAGCCTACTCTCTCGTCGTCGCACGCTTCTTCTTCACCCCATTGATTGTTAAAGGAGATATTCGAAAAGTTTCGATGTGTCATACAATTTTTATCGTAGCACGAAAATAATTTATCCATTGATTCTCGTACAGAAATCGCTCATAGGTCGTTTCCAATACTTTAGTTTTCTTAAAACTGCAAAGCCATATTTTTAAACGGTTGATAAGAAAAAATCAAAGCATTGTCCTCAAAAGAGTCAATTCCATAGCTGTTCAACAATTCGGAAAGGAAAGCGAACAAATCGTCATCAGCGAAGGACAAATGAAAACGACAACCACCTTTTCACCAAGTTAATCACTTCTGGTCAGCTACCTTCAGAATTTCGTTACGAAACGTGATTTTCTAAGTTCCAAGGATCCAGATAACACAACAATAATAATAATTATTATTGTTATTATTCTGATTAATGATCGAGAAATAATCAACGAACTTGCAACGCATATAAACACGATCAACTTGTCGACGATGTCAGGAATGATGTGGAATTATACACTCGTTCCCCCTCCCGTGTCTCCCATCCCGAAAAATAAAAATCCTTGACTCTTTTTCCCATAGGGGGTTCTACCACCTTCAATCGATATAAAAACAATCAACCTCACCTCCTCAAATTCCCATGAACGAGAACAACCCGTCGATCCTGAACGCCAACTCATCTAATTTGTATCCCTTTTACCCTGTTATCAACGACAACCATGAACGTTGAGGAAGCAGCACTGAAAGAAATGATTCATCGTGAACGGAAAAAAGATGGAAGATTGACCTTGGGCTACTTTTCCATCATTGTCCTCTGGAATGAGCGATCGAGGCAATAAATGAAAAGGAAAAAAGAATCGCAAAAATCTGCTTTGGAAAGGTGGAGATCTCGAGCTTACTGAAGAAACTACAGATAAAAAATGTCAGAGACAGACAAAGGGAAAAGCAGAAATAGACATGGAATAAATAATGATAGGAAATACTAAGTCGACGAAATTCCGAAGAAACAAAAAAGGAAGACTCACACGAAGGAAACTTTCTTGGACAACTGAACCAAAACATGCGAGAATATGAAGTATTTTCCTACTTCCATCTGCTGGAATAAGTGTCTACCGTGCTACGATAGTGCTTGGATAGTCGGTTCCGGAATGCATAGAAATATCGAGTTGAAATGTACATCGATATAGGATTTTCGTTGCTAGTGGAAAGAGAAATGAAGACCATGTGGAGTGATTTAAAAAAATATAAACCTGTTCTTATTTTCTCTCAGTAAAGTGCGTATAATTTTTTTTAGTTTTTCGCAATCAAATATATTTAATATTTTACAATTATTTTTGTTAAGTAAGATGGAGTTAGAAAAACGTTGAACCTTCGCGTTAGCTTCATTTTTAGAACCGTCATTCTTAGAATATTAACAAAAATATATTTAACCGATGCTCAATAATTATTTTATCAAGCAAAACAAATTTACGTTTTTTTATTATTCTTCTGTAGAATGTGTATAAAAATAGTTATTACTTCTAAACAGGAGAGTGTTGAATTGTCTCATTTATATCGCCACCTCTATTCTCGAAGCTTTGATGAAAGTGCTTCAATTTATGGCGAAGGACAATGGTTACGCTACGGAAGTGAACCACTTCCGTAACGAACCTGACAGTCCGGATTTAGGGGCTTCCGTATAAAGTTTGGCTCCATGAAACTCAAGGAGGAATGTCGGAGAAAGTTCCGGCTTTCCCATTTACCGCTCAGTTCGAAGCGGATGCAAGGACGTCTTAGCGAGATATTCATACCGATATAGCTCAGACCAAGGCAATATCACACGGAAGGATTACCGAGTTGGTGATTTTTAAAGAAAAAAAATTGACGAGAGCTGAAGAAATGCAGGGTAAAATAGGTCTGATAAACTTTCTCACCTCTTTGTTCATCCATTCGTTATGTCTATCTGCACCAACATTCTTATCGGAAAGACTATGATTGAGATCTTCTCGAGATTCTATACTCCACAAAAAGCAAGCACATCAAATATCTAGATGGCATTTCTGTGGCTTTGAAAAAAGTCAAGTCAAATTGTCAAAAAGAAAACAACCCGGATAACGGACTAGAGTTAATGCTTTATGGTTTTGTCCATTCGCACGGTCGGCGTAAGGATACCAAACACAACAGGTGAAAACGGATATGAGTGTGGCAACCGTTAGTTTCCCCCTGAAGTCCATGTGGATCCGGCGATGATAAAGAGTCGATCCTCTTCCTCGTATGCCTGGCTGAGTTCCCATTAAGCCTCGGCACGAATTCCTACTAGTCAAGATCCAATAAACACGGATATATAATTATCTTGGTGGAGAGCAAAAGTGGCAGGGGGGTGCCTCGACGGAAGGGACCCTAGAAATGCGAGGGATGAAAGCCAACCATTAGTGAAACGCACAGTCGGAAATTGCCTCGTCTCTTCGTTGATTCGGTGCAGAACGGTGTGTCAGGATGGAAACCACACATTGCCCACGTACACTTTGAACATCGAAACGATCCCATGATACTTGCCATCCATACGAGAAATCAGCGAGCCTATGAAATTAGGTGTGCGATGCCTTGGGACCTAGAACCATATATTTCAACGAAAACCGTCCTCCAACTCGTTTCATCGTTCACCAGCCAGAATTTGTAGGCCCCACCCAAAGCGGAAGAAAAAAAAGAACCGGAGCAACATCAAATGGGCGGAAACGGAAATGGAAATTTTACTTTCATTAGATTGGACATGGAGAGGAGATAAACGACGCGAATAAATTGATGGAAAAGCACAGTTGCTGCGTAATAATTCGGAGATGGAAAATAAGCAAAGATAGGGAAGGTGCCAGTTTAGAGTGATTGAAAAGGAATTGGTCGGCTGAAAAAGGTTTTAGTTAGCCTTAACGTTGGAGTAAAAACTCCATGGAGGAAATGGAAGGTATATGAATAGGAACGAAAAACCACGAAAAAAGAACGATGGAGCAAAAGAAGGTTTGGAAAAGAATGGTGACGAAATGATTGTATGAATATTCCTCTCAAGTAAAATATGAGAGAAAGAGAGAAAAAGTGGTACAGAGAAGAATTAAACGACGAATAACTAGGTGACGAAGAGAGACGAAGTTTCACGTTTTAGAAGGGTTACCGAATATTGATTCTAGTCGAGAACAGTTGAGAATGAAAGCTGGGGGCCCAACCTGGGATTTCTAGCGTGCTGCCGTCTCCACCAAACCATCATCACCATACAACTGTTGTTCTCGTTTTACATTGTGCGGATCGTAGCCTTGCAAGTTTAAAAACCTTCATATGGATTTTTCGCTCAAAACTCGACATCCACACCAGACCGTCATACAAACAATGAAAACAGAACGTGGTTTACAAAAACGAAAAATGTGTTGGGTTTGCAGCGCTGAGCCTTTGGAAATTCAACGCCACTACTTTTGGCGCACCAGGGCTAAATTAAAACGCACACTTTCAACCTCTGTTAAATTAAAACCGCCGCCCTTTGAGAATAATATTTCAACCAAACAATAAAGCGTGTCTCGAAAAATTATTTTCTTTATTGCATGGAAATGCAAATTCTGCATTATTTTTGTATGTTTACAAATATGTATTTTTTAAATCATCGCTTAATTTTCATTTGTCCCGAAGAAATAAGAACTCTTACGGTTTTAATATAAAAGAAAATTAGCAATTCATCAAATAGTTAGGATCTTACTGACACAATCTTAACCCCTATCTTGACAAGGGACGTATATAATAATTATAGTCAATATGCCCCAAGTGGGGAAAAAAGGGATAAACATTACGGAATGTTGAGATTTCAAAAAATCACTTGTCCGTTATAATTTCTAGCAAGACATTAGGACAATAATGAAACGTTTTTAGAATTATTTATTACATTATAAAATAAGAAAGTTTCTCGAGTTCTATTTCTATTCCAACAATATTGATCACCCGATTCAATGAGACGATTATCTCTTTACGTTGATGCTCTCTCATTGTTGGAAATAAATGTCAAGAATTCTCACATGTTACAACTTGATCATAAACCAACCTGAAGAAATTGAAACTTCTAATCAAGGCTTTTTGATAAGGCATTCAACGTAAATCACTCTTCGTAGATTGGAGTCGACCTAGTCCTCTTGATAACCTCTCAACTTTCTCGCTTGGAAGCGTAATCGTACCTCTAACATGCGACTACTTATCTAAATGAAAATTCATTGCGGTTCTAACGACGCGTATGTCTGAATATGCTGTATTTGAAATGAAAACGTGAGGGCAATGAACATCGCATTCCACCTTCGTTCCACACTCGGTATTCGACCTAACGCACTGGTTGAGGCGTTATCTCATTTTATTTAGTTACCCAGTTACACGAATGGATTTATTACATAAACAGTACATCTTTCGTACTGAATTTCTCAAAAGAAAAGGCTGCACATGCCAACGCTTTAAATAATCTCGAACGTTTTTCATCTCCCTTCATGCACTGCTTCACTTGGTTCGTTAACTTTTCGTGCATGTATTAAAGTTTCCAAAGTTTGTCAGCCATCTGCCGTAACTCTTTTAACTTTTGCCTTCAACCACAAAAATCGCTTCTCTAGTTAGTCAATGGCTTGCTGGAAGAGATACGATCGGATATTTCAATAATTTAATTTTGCACCACGAAAGCCTGGTTAAGTGCATAATAACACTTGGGCACTTGAGCTTAATGACGTCACCGGAGATTTTGATCTTCCCAAGGGTGCACAAAGCTTCCATATTACGTCAATTTAACTTGTCGCTCAATCTTTTTTTTCCTTAGTCTACGGAGGTAAAAAATACCTTTGCGAGATCCGGGGTATATTTTTATCAGATTCGTTGATCAACGAGAATATCGACCGTACATGATTGAAAATCTAGTTAAAACCTAATTTTAAAAAGCCCTTACGCTTTAAGGTTAAGTAAGTAAAATAAATGATGGACAACTTCGACGATCCTTCAGTCTCAAGACCTCGATTGTTCAATGTAATCATTAATCCGTGTTAAATTGTCCAACAAGGTGTGGTGCGCAAAAAATGAGTAGGAAACTTGGGAGATCATATTTAGAGGAGGTTAAACATTGAGATACCCCGATTAATGCACTAAACGGGATTTCACGGATTATATTACGCACGATGATTCGTTGTACTTTGAAACCCCATCAGGAATCGATCGTCAATTCGTGGATGGATAGTAATTGGTATAATTGTTACTCCGCGAATATACAACTAGCCGGAATAATTACAATTGTTTGTAGAGACTTCCGATTCCACGGCACGAACGTGTATCATGTGTACCGAAGTAATACTCTTGCAAATGCGAATCGCTCGAGTGGTCGAGTATCCCTAAGCACATACCGTTTCGTTCCGGTTAACTTCATTATGTTGTCATGGGCTGTGTGCCACGAAATAATCACGAGATACCTTCTCGAATGCACGGATCACGTGTTTTAGTGTTCCACCAGTCTGCTGTATTGGACATCGTCGACGTCCCTAGGACATGCGGGTTTTAGGGACGTTCGTTGGATCTCGAGGCCCTCGAGGCATTTTCACAACGAAACATTTTGTAAATATTGATTCTTTTAGCATATCGCAACGTTGACAATCTTCAAGAATAGGATATAATTTTCCGTTCAAGATAAGCCTTATTTTGTGACTCGTAAGATTTTTTATTGACCGAGAGGTTGATAAGGTGATGATCTTGCATCACACGTCTTGTCCCTCGTTATACCCGATTCGACTTATGACGGACGATCTCGATACGAATTGAGAATCTCCCCGAATTCATTCTCCCAGATACTCCTGCAACTGTCAACCATCTGCGTCGATTGATAATGACGCGTACCATTTTTAGCCAGTGTAGAAATAGATATAGAAACCAAACTCATCATCAAGAACTGTACTCGAACAATAAATATGCATCAAGGTTATGTCGTACTCACTCATGTTCGTTGTCTTACTAATTAAACCAAAAAAAAAATGTAGAGGGGAAACGAAAGGCGTTTCATATTTGCAAGTACATTTTGGGTTTTAATGGTTGGTTGGAACTAGAGACGATTCAAGTGTTTTCATCCAGGGTGTAGTCGGAGAACACCTGTGGAGAATAGGGTCATTGGGGTTCGTTCACCTCGGGTTCCCCGCCATTCCAATACAACACGACAGACTTGAGCCAATAATCTCGGCGTCCTCTAGTTTGCGAGAGGCGAAAGAAAAGCGAGGGAACAAGTTTGGGCATCTAGATTTTTTTCGAGCGTCCTCGGTGATCCCTTAACACATACTGGGAGTGGCTTGCGCAGTGATATACATCGTCTAAGGATTACATCGTCGAGCTTTACGGGACTTAATTGCCAACGGAGACACAACTTCAGCTTATCGATCGACTTAACTGATTAAGGAGTCACAAATCGAAACTGTTTTTCCCTCCAGATTAAGTAGAGGATGATAATTGGAGAAGGGTTCACGAGCATGAAGGATTCCGAAACGCGGCGCGAGAAACTTTCTTACAAAACAAGACTAGGGACAATAAATGAGTTCACGGATCAACGTGATATTTTTCTTGTTTATCTTTTACCCACCAGACATTTTGGTACGTTCATATATTCCTGGTAAAAACGAATAGACGCAAAATCCCATGTTAATGGTTATTATCTGTGACCAAAGAAAAGTAAAAAGCTTTGCTGTCCAATTTTTGTATTGTCCTTTTTTAGCCGCATCATGATCAGTTTACTACAATCCGTGTAACCGCGGTGGCAGTTCAATGCTTCGTTCGTCCACGAATCATAGTTAGGAGAGATTACTATGTCCATCCTCAGGGCTTTACCCTCGTCCAGAAGCCTGCACCCTCGTCCCCGACTGTTCGTTGTATCGTGATAAAAGTCTATTACCTTTCGTTGAGCCTTTACACATTATGGTCAATGACATTGGTGCTCCGATTAATCTTTTTCGCCATCCTACATAATCGACATTCACACACCGGTGGTGTTTAGGGAAGTTAAAGAAATTACACTTACCGCTCTTGAATAAATTAATGGAAAATATTAGACTTCATGGTTACTCTCACTTCAACGTCTTTTATATAGACATTTTAAGGGAATGACGAATGCGTTCCGAGCCACATCGAAATTTACAAATCCAATTTCTCCCATACTGTTCAACCGCTTAGAATGAAATTTATTGTGTGTATGCAGGACACTTGCTTTAAGAGGTAATCTACAGCAGGGAAAAATGTCCAGAAAGTATTCTAGAAGGGGGTTTTCCCATTTTCCCAGAGTAATTTTGCACTTTCGGCAAAAACTCGGGCAGATTCGTAATCAGCGGAAAATTTAGACCCTTTTAAGAGTGTAAAAACGAAAAAAAATATTTTCCGTCTTCCCCGGCCATCTTTTCCGGAATCTCAAAAATCACGATATTTCAAGAGGTCGTACAGTTAGCTTCTTATATGCTATCGACTTTCAATGGGTGAGTTTGGAAAAGATTTTTGCCTAACTTAAATAATGGCGTTGGATTCATATCGATATCTCATATAGTTTTCCCGGAAAGTCCACTCGAAAAATGGCAAAAAAAGAGGCAAAGGGGTATGTATGGAAAAATTTGCAAAAATCGATGGT